>VWYO01019545.1:9968-36941 GCA_013400275.1 Rhadina sibilatrix
TTTTGGCATATAAAAGTGGAAGGCTTTTTATTCTTTGTAAATTGGCTCTGTCTGCATTGGAGATCTGCATTTTTAACTGGAGGTGGGAAACCTGACCCCGCCTACTCTGTCCGGCAGGAGTTTTTGTAATTCCACTTCACAATGCACAAGAACAGTGCTTTTCTGAAATGAGAGACACTCCAAGGACAGAGCCATGGATTCTGTAGGGACATGTGGGGCAGAAGGTTGGCACTGGAGATGGGACCCACCTCAGGGCTCTGCTGGCAGGGCTGGTTTCAAGGGCTGTCTGCGGGCAGCAAGTCTTCCAGAAATTGTTGTGGATCCCTGGCAGTGTCCAAGGCCAGGTTGGATGGGGCTTGCAGCAGCCTGGGATAGTAGAAGATGTCCTTGCCCATAGCAAGGGATGGGACTGGTGGGCTTTAATATCCCTTCCAACTCAAACCATTCCACCAGTCTGATCTCATAAAATTGATGCCACATTCTCGAACACAAACTCCCAACATGCTACCATATTTTTAGAAAAAGATACGTTGTGAAACATTTTGTTCTTGCTGTGGTGCTCTTGAGCCTTGCAATTCCACGTCATGTGGGTTTTTCTGTTTTCCACACTCTTCCAGTTAATGGCTTTTCCCCTGCTCCCATGTTAATGTGATGGCTTAGCTGAATAAATTTCCATACTTCCCAGCTGCATCTGGTTGTTCCTACTGTTGCCATCGGTGCTGCAGTGGGGTCCTCTCTGCCTGCTCTGGGTAGGATTTAAGCAGAACCCAACTCCTCCTCCTGAGTGTTTTAGTGCATCATCTGACTGCTGGAATCTCCTCCTGTGTGAGGAAGGCTGAGACTGCTGCTCCAAGGCCTTTGAGTGCAGGGAATTGTCTGTGAGGTTTTCCACTTGTCTTCCAACAGGGAATGTTTGCTTTCCCCCAGAAGATCGTTGCTTGGTGCTTCAAACACACAGTTTGTTGTGTGCTGGTGGTTTCATGGGGGAGCCCCTGATGTGTCCTATGTACAAATCATGGAATCATGGAATGGGTGGGGTTAGAAAGGGCCTGAAGAACCATCTTGTTCCACCACCCTGCAGTGGGCAGGTCTCGGGGGCTCTCTGTCCCCCGAGATCAGGGTGGTCTTAGCCCTTTGTCCTCAGGAAGCCCTGAGCCACCCGCAGAAAAGACGAGGAGCCTTCAGATGTTCTTTNTTCCCTAGGCCACGTTCTCCAAGCCTTGAACACAAATCCAGCCAGGCTGTGCATTTATTGGCCGACACCCCAAGCATGAGCAGCTGGGTAAGGCATGGTCCAAACAGCCTTCCTTTGTTTTGATGATGATTTTTGTTTATTTAGGTTTTGGTTATTGTTATCTACCTTAATCAATCATGTTTTCAACATGGAAGGTCTTCTCCCTAAGGTTTGCTTTCAGAGAATCCCTTTGGCTGCCAGCTGTGACATAGGTGTTGATGGGAATGAGGATTCCTGTTTTCCACAGAAAACTCCATAACTTCCTCAGGGAGCATGGTGGCACTGCTGTGGCTGTGGTGGCTCATTCAGGTCATCCATAGGAAAGCCCAAACCACAGCAATTTGCTGGTGTCACACAGCAGTAAAGAGGAAACCCATGGGAGGAGAGAGGAATCACACCAGTTTGTGGAGTGAAAGGCATCTCAAGTCAAAAGAGAGAGAAAAGCCAGAGGTTGACTACAGATGGGGGCAATCAAACAGTCTAGACAAGCTGCCTGCACTGGGAAGGAGAAATACTGTGGGTAATTAAATATATGTGTCAGCCAGGTGAACAAGTCCCACCATCACACCTGTGAGGGGATGGGTCTCTTCAGGAATTTAGGGAGCACACCACTGTCTCCTCTCTGTGTATTCTCTTATTTTCTATATCCATCTTGTGGGGATGTGAAAATGAAGTCCAGCAAGGTTTTCCATTCATCTGCCAAGGAAAGATGATGCCTTTGGTGTTTCTGATTTCATTTTGTTAGCTTGAAAATAGAGTCAGGAACTTGACTGAACTATTGTACTGATTGTGGGAATGAATTGTGAAATAAACACAACTTGTGGGTATTATGTTGTTGTTCTGTATATATCCCTTGTTTACCAATTATATCTTACCTCTAGGGTAATCAACTTTAAATATCCACCAATAATTTGAACATCAAATGGCACTTATCCTGCAAGCACACCCCAGTAATCTATGCACATACATTAGGAGGGTGCCAAAGTGTTTACTTAGACTTTAATGTGATGTTCTGTATAATTTTCCCATAGATTAGCTTCAGCAGGAAGTTTGCATGTATTTTTCCCCCCTAAAAGCTACATTCAGTAATAATGGGTCGTATTTATAGCAGTTGTGGTGAATTAGAAAACTGATTGGGTGAACTACTTGATTGCTGCTCATTTAGCAGTTACAGTCCTGCCAAATCTCTCTGTGAGGGTTTTGCAGGGAAGTTTGGGTGATGGAATGTGCCTGCCACGGCCAGGAGCATCTGAGGACAGCAGGAATTGCCCAGGCAGAGCAGAAGTCAAAGCAGTGTTTGCAGCATGAGCAGCAAATATTGGTTGTTTGTAGAAAAGACTCGTCAGCCTTGTGTTTGAAATCGTGGTGTGTTGGTTTTCAGCACAAAGGACTCCTCTGCCAGTGCCCCAGGAGCAGAGACTGCAGGAAGAGACATGCAGCCCCATGGGCACCTTCTCAATCACGAAACTCAAATAATTCAGGTGCTGCAGTGTCTAGAAGTGCTCCTCTTGTGGTACCAGCACCAGGATGAGTTTTCTCTGTTGCCCCAAGGTGTGCCAGAGATCCTGTGTGATGCAAAGGGAGAGCTTCTCAGTAGGAATTGTTGGCACACTGTTCAATACCTGCTCACTTTATGTCACATATGCATTGGAGAGAAAGGACCTTGAGATCCTGAGGGGAAGAAGCAGTCAAGTCTCTCAATACTTCTTCCAACATTAGGTATTTTGATCCATTTCAGAGACTGCTTTTGAAAGTTCTCTTCACAAGGAAAAAAGCCATTAAGATTTGTTCCTGTCCCACAAGGGTTATATGATGTGTTTGGGATATTTCTGAGGACCATAAAATCAGCAGTGCACAAAAAATTCTTGAGAAAACAAATGTTTTCATGTTCTCCTGGAGGGAGCACAATGCTTACAAAGTGTAATACACAGTAGTATTTCTGTAATTTAAAATTGATTGGAGCTGCATTTATTCTGACAGGCCTTGCACAGTGCAGGAGAGTTCCTCTTACACACCGAAATCCATTGTATGTTCCACTGTGTTACCTGTTGAAGAAGATCCCTCCTTGAGTATTAAGTGCATGTTTGTTATTTTTTTAGGAAGAAATTTCTCCTTGTGCAGGTGGGCAGACCCTGGCACAGGGTGCCCAGAGCAGCTGTGGCTGCCCCTGGATCCCTGGCAGTGCCCAAGGCCAGGTTGGACTTTGGGGCTTGGAGCAGCCTGGGACAGTGCAAGATTTCCCTGCCCATGGCATGGGTGGCACTGAATAAACTTTAAGGTCCCTTCCAACCCAACCCCTTCTGTGAGTCTGATTCCATGTGCCAAAAAATACCTGTGATTGAGTCCTTTAAAGCTAGGGAGACTGTTGACATTCAGGAGCACAGAGCACAATGGACACATCAGTTGCTGTATCAACACAGGAGGTAACGCATTTCAAGCACAGGTAGAGTAGGTTACAGGGTTTTTCATTGCTGCAGGTGTGGGGCACTCAGCCTGCACTCAGCTCTTGTTTGTAGAACCTGGGAAGAAGAAAAAGAGGGAGAAACCCCCTATTTTGCCCTGTTTTTTGTTGTCCTAAACAGTGCTGTTTCTCAGTGGGACATCTCCTTTTCATCTCGCTCCCTCTTAGGTAAAGTTCACTGGTCACATTTGTGCTTCACTGGTCACTTAGCAAGTTCATGACTTCTGGTTGTGGGGTGTCCCTCCTTCTGCCTCTCCCTGTTCCCAGGGGAAGCCTGGTGTACATAACCTTCTGGGATGTGTCAATGTCCCCTTCACTGTCCCCACACTGCCACCTTTTCACGTTGCGCCACACTGACCGAGTCAGAGAATTTTTGGATTTGAGAGAGTGTGTTGAGAAGGGAAACAAAATAATGGTGCCCAGAAATTTGAGACTGGGAGGAAGAAAAGGATGGGAAGTGTTGATTGCTTAGCCTGGAGAAGAGGAGGCTCAGGGGGGACCCTGTGGCTCTGCACAACTCCCTGCCAGGAGGGGACAGCCAGGGGGGGGTCGGGCTCTGCTCCCAGGGAACAGGGACAGCACAAGGGGAAAGGGCCCCAAGCTGTGCCAGGGGAGGCTCAGCTTGGACACCAGGATGTCCTTGTTTCCCTCATCTGTCTCAGCAGTTGATCCTCTGAGGTTCCTTGGCTCCGATGTTGATCAAGAAGGCTGCAGAACACTGAGATTTTTGGTTGCCATCAGTAGCTCAGTGTTGCAAGGAACTGCTGCTTAATGGGTAACTCATGATTTAGTGGGAAAGGCTGTCCCAGGCTCCTGTGCACTTCTAGGATCTGATTCTTGATAGATCACTGAGCAATTTGCAGTTCCTACCTATTTTTAGTGTCCCAAGAAAAGGCGAAAGATTAAGTGAAGAAGACCCTTAAAAATGAGCAGATCCTCACTTCTTCGCTTTCTAGTGCAAAGGAAGCGTAAAGACTTCTTTTGGCAAATATTTTTAGGATTCTGCATAATTGATGTGATACTGTTTTAATGGAAAACCAGTTATTAGTGAGGATGTAGGCTTGGAAAAAAACGTGTAACGAAAGGAATGACAATTCACTTCTTGTGCATTTGCAAAATAGCATCAATATAATTTTAAGTAACAGATAAAGTGGGTACAAGAGAAAAGTTACCCTCTTGTCCAGAAAGCTGCAAAATAGCTGCCAGCTCCTGTTATTAAGTCCTGGATTAGTGAAAAGGCCATGCAATAAAAACTGCAGGAAAGACACCAAATGTTAAGATTTATTGAGGGAAGCGTTTGCTAATGGGTATTATGTGATAATTGACTGCTTGTGGTTGCAATTGGAGGAGTGAGGGGTGACAGTAGTGACACAAACTGTCAGCCAGGGGAGAAAAATAAACAAAACAAGCTTTTGAAAATCCTGTCATAGCCTTCATAATGTGGCCCAGTGGGTAATGGATTTTTGACTATGATGAAGCTATTACATGATTTATGTCAATAGCTGTATCTAGCTAATTGCAGGAACCACAATAAAATTTAAAAACTGGGGCTGCACCATAATTACTGCTATGTATAATGAAGATATTTATCTCCCAGCACTCTTACAAGGTTCGGTTTCTGGTTTTTTTAACTCTCAAAGCCTTAATTTTTCTTAGTATTTCAGGAATTTGTGCAGGACACCTCATGGATGTAGCGCTGCCTGTGTTGATCTGACTCAGGGCCTCTGTTACCATCAGTCAATGGGGAGATAATGAGATTAAAATATCCTTTTTGTTGGAAAGTGGAGCCACGAATAAACTCTGTTGCATCATCCTGACATCAGTCTGACAGGGACATGGTGATGTCAGAATATGATGCAATAATATGATGCTGAGTGACAGGGGACTTACAGAAGGGTTATTAAAGACAACAGTTGGAAACTTCCCAGCTTTACTGCATTTGACAAGGAAATTTCCCTCAGAACTCTGTGCCCCTAAAACAATTAATTTCTGTAATCCAAATTTTCCAAGATGAAGTCTAGAGTTAGAATTTCTGATTTATATGGAGGCTTTTTCTCAGTAAATATATTTCCAGAGGGAGAGGATATAATGAAGGATGAACTACATAAATAAGCCTCAGAATTTTGTGGCTTCAGCCCATCTTGAGGGGCCCTGCTACTGAATTTTAGGGCTTTCATGTAGGAGAAGGGGATAGAGGTGATCTCAGCCCTGATCAGTAGCAGCTGTGTTAATTACCCAATACAGTCTCACCCCTGATGAGTCACAGCTGTATCCAATAAGAGTGAGTGGGATAAAAGAGGGGCTGAGCTGGGGAGGGGAGCATTGTCATGGAAGGGGAACATTGCGGAACATGAAATGGATAATCATGAAGCAGGATCCTGAGGAGAGAGAATCCCTGCTGTGAGGTCAGTCTGGGTCTGTGTTCAGAGCCTGTTGTTGGAAGCTGCAGTCACAGTCTGGCTGGGTAAAAGCTGCACTCAGAGGCTGCAAACTGATCCCTGCAGGCAGAGTTCAGCAGGAAATACCCAGCAGTCAGAGGCTGCAAGGGAAACCTACAGCAGGAGCTGCTGCAGCCAGGGTCAGGGAATGGTTGGGGTCAGGGTGGCTGAGCTGTAAAGAGGAGTAAACCAGGGCCCTTTTTACATTGTGCTTACCAAAAGGTCTCTGCCTTGCCTCATTTTTACCCCCTAATCGGAGGGCTGCTGCAGTGCTTTCATGGCCCCAAACCTTGACTGATGGATTGGATAAGTGAGTTTGTTTTCTGTTGTGCTTATCTGAAAATCTGTGTGTGTTGGTTGATGGGTGGAACTGGAATGACAGCAACATGCTTGGAATGGTATAAGTGGCTTTCTGCTAACCAGTTCCTGCACAGGGAGCAAATCCTCCTGCTTATCTCATAAAGCAAAATAACAAATGAAACAAACAGAACCAAACACTCACCCCCCGCCCCCAAAGTCCCCACACATGAGTGCTGGAGTGGGCATCAGCAAAGGCTTTTGGCTGCCAGCATGCATCAGGCTGCTTTTCCTGGCATGCCAGATGCCCATGATGGGGACAGTGTGTAAATGTCATTTTGAAGCACATAATCAAAAGAAAACTTACTATTCTTTTAACTTGGAGCTGCCAAATGAATTTTTATATTTGTTTCATGAGAAGTCTGCCAAAAAACCCCCAATGGCAGCTATGTCCAGTAGCGCAGAGCAGTAATTTATGGGAAGAGATTTATTTACTTAAAATTTGCTTCAGAGTAAATTGAATGTGAGGTTTTACAAAATTGTATCCATTTTTATGTAGCTTCCTGCTTCTCTGGAAAGTATTTTCTCAGACAGGGGTAGCTTCCCTTCTTACCTTGCCAGCAAACAGTCAGATTTAAGAAAAGGGAGCAGACATTTTATGGATTTTCAGGTAGAAGTGAACAGTGTTTTCATCCATTCCCATGGAGTCTGAAATGTCTGATTTGCTGTTGACAAAATCTTAAATACACCCCTGNGACAGTGTTTTCATCCATCCCATGGAGTCTGAAGTTCCCTATATTTTTGATGGAAGTCAGTGCTGGTGGATGCAGGTACAAGGACTGGAGAAAGAAGGCTAAATGATAAAATGTGGGGGGGGTTCATCATTGTTCTCCAAAAATGTCTGATTTGCTGTCGACAAAATCTTAAATACACCCCTGGTGGTACTTGGCCTCTCCAGAGCTTGCTGGCCTCAGCTTTGCTCTGTTTCCAGAGGGGATGAGTTTGGTTTGTGCCACCTTGCTGGGGAATTGTCCTAGAATGTCTGCTGAGAAATCCAGATATTGTATTGAGGACTGGCCATCCTTGCTTCTGTAGCTAGATCTCAGCTCTCTGGAGGCTCCCTCCCTCATGGTCTTTGTTTCTTGTCTCAAAGTTCGTCGGGGTCGTCTGAGGCAGAACTGCTGAGGTTGTCTGATGGAGGCCAAAATGAGTTAAATAATGAGGCCCTGTGGCCTCGTCCTTTTCCACCAGTGACTGGGGCTCAGTGCCCACAGGCCTGTGTGGCACAAAGGGCTCTGCCTGTTTGGGGGAAGGTGACAAGCATGGGGACAATGAAAACCAGTGAGCTGGAGGCTGCTGTGGAGCCCTGGTGGTGTGGGGAAGGGTGACGGGGATGACAGCGACTGAGCTGCTCTCCCAGCTTGTGGGAACAGTTGAAAACTCCTGAGCAGCAGTTGTTCCCTTGTGCTCTGCTGCACTTTTGGCTGTGTGTGCCCTGCCCCTTTTTGTCCAGCAGGGCCACAGCTGGTGAGTTGCTGATGCTGTCATGTCCTGGCACTGTCCCCGCAGCGTGCTGCTGGCTGGGACCTCGGCCAGCCTCCACAGGACACAAATCTGATACTGAGCACATCAGGAGGACGTGGTGGCCTGCTCCACATGTTCTTTGCATTCACACCTTCCAGAAGCTCCACCTGCAGCAAATTGACTTTGATTGCTGCTGAAACTGCAGAGCCACTCACCCATGGGTTGGGTTTCCCTCTCCAGAGCCAGGAGACGACAGAAAGAATTTCAGCTTTTTCTGGAGCTGAAGGGAAATGCTCTTATCCCTCCTTTTTGGCTGGCTGCTTTGGGATAGGGTTATTTAAATCATTCAGAACTTCCTGCTGTGCCTGTTCATTTTGCTTTGGTTGCAATACCACGTTGTGCTCAGGTTTGGCCTCCAGATGGGATTTAATGATGGGATTTAAAACTGTCCAAGGAGCCTGCACTGCAAGGTAACTCTCCTAGCTGAAAATTAATATGGTTAATATTAATATTTCAAATACTAATAATGCATTTTAAATTGCATAGCAGTTAAACAAACAGAAGAAGGGTCTGTACCTAGCATGAAACATTACCTTAAAGAACACTAATGGGGAATTTGCTTTCTGGAAAGCTATTCAACAGAATAGCTGGTGTATTTAAACTTGGATATTCACGTTCAGTGAAAGCTCTGTAGCATTTTTGGTTGAGAATATCTGCACCCATGCTGCAAGAGCACTGTTTTGTTGCAGAATCCTTCTTTACTGTAATGTAAAATTATCTGAATTTATATAGTGTAACTTAGAACTCAAATCATCTTCACCAGTGAAAAGTTCTGGCAGTTTCCTGGCTTGTACTGATGGTGCTTCTCAAGTCTTTTACCAGTGTAAGGCACTGACTCGTTTCTGCTGTAGAATCCCAGAATTATTTGGGTTGGAAAGGACCTTAAAACTCATTCCATTCCACCCCCTGCCATGGGCAGGGACACCTCCCACTATCCCGNCCCCCCAGACTCTCTGCAGCAGCTCCAGGTCCCTCCTGTGCTGGGCCCCAGGGCTGGGGCAGCTCTGCAGGTGGGGCCTCACCTGAGCACAGGGGCAGAATCCCCCCCTCCCCTGCTGCCCAGGCTGGGGCTCAGCCCAGGGCACGGGGGGGTTCTGGGTCCCAGCTCTCACCCACAGCACCCCCAGGTCCTTCTCCCAGGGCTGCTCCAGCTGCTCATCCCCAGCCTGGATCGATCCCAGGGACTGCCCCAAGCACCAGCACTTCTTCTGTCCCCAGAATGTCCCCTTTGGCATTTCCCCATCAGTTCCTTCTTAGCCCAAAATCTCTGCTGAGATGTGCCTCCTGCCACGTGTCTGATGTTTGCTAACCTGAGGTGATTGGTGTCACTGTCACTCTGTCTCTAATGGTCACAGTGCTGTTTCCAGTAGTATCTCTTTGACAGCTAACACACAGCCTCCTAAAAAGAGGTGGAAATTAATGATTGAGTTCCAGCAGTTGTATTTTTGTCTGCAAGGGCCACACTGTGCCAGGTTTTGACATCCTTTAGTGCTTTATAAGTCAATAGGACAGCTGCGCAATGAAATGATTTTTAATGAGAAATGATGACAGGACCTGGCAAAGAAATAATGCTGAGTTAATCAGGAAAGTTCTGCCTGTTAGTAGCAGTCTCTTCTGTGGTTGCCTGAGTGGCATGATTTGAAATAGTGTTCAGAGCAAGGCCCTGCATGTACGTGGGAACTCTGCATGTACATCCAACCTTATTTCAAACAAAGAAGGCCCTAAAAATCTCTTTATGTTGCTTGTTCGTGGCTGAGCCTGTAGCATTATGTGCTCACAAAAATATTTGGCAATAAGGGGCCCATTCTTCCAGGCAGGGCTGTGGTCTTCTCTTGAAGTGGTGGCTCCATGGGAGGTGGCACTTGGGGACATGGTTTATGGGACCCAGTGATCTTGAAGGTCTCTTCCAACCTCAATGATTCTGTGATTAAACAGGCTGGGATATGTTCTGGGAAACTAAATAGAATATGTTAATATGTGGTGTGTTTTTTTTGTTTTTTTTTTTAATCTTAAAATGGTAGTTTTTTTCTTTTTCTCTCTAAATCCTATTGTGTTTTGCTAAGTTCATGTGTGGAATTCTCATTGTGAGGATGGAATATTTTTAAAGTAGCCTAAAAATAATAAAAATGTAAAGATATGTTGGTGGGCAAGGCACAGCTGGGGAATGGAACCCTCTTCCTTTTTCTGCTGTGCCAAATACTTGCTTTACTTGAGAAATCCCTACATTGGAAGATTTCTGATCAGTTTAGAGAGGAGCTGTTTGCAGTGGCTTTTGGTGTGAATTTAATTTTTTTAGTGAAAAGTTCAACTATTTTTTTTTTAATGTTGAAAAAAGACCCGTTTTGTACATGTCAAAATAACGGTATTAATCCTGCCACTGGTGTAGAAACAGATCCATTTATCATTGGAATGTTAATTTTTCTGCCCCAGTATCTTGTTGGGTGACTGAAATATTTTGTTTTAGCTTTCCTGGGCTTATTTCACCAGTTCCTCTTTGCCTAGAGATGCTGATGTTGAAAGGCATAGCTATTTCATTTCTTGACAAAACACAGTAGGGCCAAGTGTTTTTGGAATGTATGAACTGGTCTGGAAGCTGATCCATCTCTTTTATATGAAACTTTTCCTTCCAACAGGCAAATTTCTTTGTGTTTCCCACATTTCCTTCTCCTGCCTGTTTGCTTGGAGCAGTTCCCTGAGTCTAGCATGGCTCTCACTGAACTGTGCCCAGAATTATTGCTGGGTTTTAAGGAAGCCTCTTGGTTCCTGGGACCTCTGAGGGTTGGGGGAAGCTTTCCCAGGGGTTTGGACCCAGGGGAATTTGAATGGATGTATTTTGTTAATCATTGTGCTGGAAACCAAACCGGGTCAGTGCTTGTGTTGTACAGACAATTTCTTCCTGGAATTGGGAGGGGCTCCTCACCTATTTGGAAAGGAGGAACAAAGAAGTTGACACAAGTCTGTCTGTTTAAACAGTGCAGAGTCAAAGTAGGGATGAGAATAAAATGGAAATTTCTCCTAATTGGGGTTGTCCAGCCTGGATAAGGAAAGTCTCCAAGGGAGACCCTGAAGTCCCTTGCAGTGTCTAAGGGGCTCCCAGAGTGAGAGAGACTTGGGACAAGGCCCTGGAGTGACAGAACAAGGAGGAATGGCCTTAAGCTGAAGGAGGTCAGGTGCAAAAAATAACTCAAACCCCCAGACCCTTGAATTTTCTACTTTTTACTTTTTATTTAATATTTACTGTGATATATTAGATGGCTCTAAAAGGAATTAATGCTGCAGCTACTAGTCTTCAGCATTTAAAAAAAAAAGCAAAGATTAATGTGGAAACCATGAAAGTAGCCCTCAGAGTGACTCTGTCAGGTTGTTTGCATATAACCCAACTGATATTATGTCCTGCATTTGGGGAGGAGAGGAGTTCCCTGTAAACATCCCTGAGTAAAAAGTATGGTGTTTAAAGCTCCTGCTGTGGTCCAAATCAAATTGCACAAGACGTGTGTCTGCATCTGAAGATAAGAATAGCACCCAGCCAGACTGCATGTGGGTGCTAATAAAGGCTTAGAAATCAACCCAAGCTTGTTGGGGCTGAGGAAGGAGCTGGTTAATGAAGTACTGAGTTTTTGTTTGTTTGGGTTTGTTTTTTTTTTTAATAGAGGAACTCCTCAAGGTGTTGTGAATTATCAAAATGCAGTGTTTTCAGTTTTTGTTTTTCTGAGATATTATTGTTAAAAACCACCCAGTGCACTGCAAGAATGTCATAGATTGTTGTCTTCCATCTTTTTTTCTGAGAAAAAGGGAGGAAAGAAATGCTCTGTTGGAACAGCAGCAAGGCAAGTGAGTTCTTGCAGCTGGTTAAAATGACTTGAAACCTTGAACATTTTCTAACTGATAACAGGAACTTCACAACTTCTCTAGAACTTGTGTTTTTAGCACAATTATAGAATAAAAAACAACATCAAAAAAGCTTGTAGCTACTTCCACAATATGTTCAGTTCATATATATTGCCCCATATAATATTATATATATTATAACATTTCTGTTGTTAGAAGTTAGAGAGTAAAAGCTTTCATCACGACAGGCATTTCCAGTGATGCTGCTGATCCCTTTTCCCTGCGTTTTTCCTTTGGGTATCAGTTCAAGAGTCGCTGTATTTGGCAAGCTGGGGCTTAGCTGGCTTCTCCTGAGTCCCTGAAGATAATTCCTCTGGTGTGTTCTCTTTCTTGGAAGCAGCTCCTCCTGTGCCATGGGGAGTTACCCGAGTTAGGGCTGCAAGGCTCCTGGGGAGTTCAGCATGGTTGGCCTCCTTGTCCTGAGGCAGGAACACAGACACTGACAGATGTTTGCCTAAATTTACTCTGATGGAGGAGTTTTGTGAACTCCCCAGGTGCCTCAGGCTGGGGCTGTGCTGGCCCCTGAGCACTGAAAGTTTTGCCTGAACTCCACCCTCAACAACCTCTCCTGGCTTGTTCGATCAGAGCTTTGAATTTCTCTTCCAGTTTCCCAAGATAACTTCAATTTTTGATCTTGTTATTCACAGCTATTTTTACCCTTTTCATCATCATCTTCTGCATATTTTTGTAAATCTCCTCTAGAATTCATTCTCTAAATCATTAGTGAAGGTATTAGAGAACACAGGACAGATATCTTCAGAACTGTACTTGAAACATCCTTCAGGTTGAAAGAGAACATTTTAAAAACCAATCTTGTGCCTTTTTACCTAATTGAAGAACTTAGCACACATTTCCTAAAGAAAGCTAGTGGAGGCCTCAGAGAAGTCCTTTCATATTAATGCCCTGGTTACTCTTTCAGAGATGGAAATGAGGCTGCCTTGACATGATTTGCACTTGACAAATTCACACTGGCTGTTTGCTGCCCATTTATTATCCCTGGGTACCTCTAAATTGATTAATAATGTGTTCTGATGTCGTTCTGGGGAGTAAAGTTAAGCTTACTGATCTCTAATTCCTTGAGTCCTCCTTCCTCTGATTTTTAAGATAATCCTTCTATAGCCCTTAGGGACGTCCTGAGTCCTCTCTCAGTTTGGGGTTTGCTTCTGGTAGTTCCTCAGGAAAGAAAGATAACTTTGACCTAACCCTGCTGATCTGAATAATTCTTACAAGCCTAATATTCTGTAGCTGGGGTTTTCCCCCTCCTCAGAGCCCCCCTTTTTGGGCTCTGAGCTTCTAAAGCTGGCCTGGATACTTTGTCACGTCTAATATTTGCGACGAATGACATTAAAAAAGTGTGAGCATTTCAGGCTGGCAGATGGGATTATTTATCTTCCCTACTAAGCATTGCTTATTTTATTCTTTGGCTTGTTTCCAGTATCCCCAGAATTTTCTAATGTTCATAAATTCAGGAGTTCTCAACCACCAAAGCTTTATAATTGACAGAAAAGTTGTTTTTTTTTTTTCTCCTCCCATACTCTTACAATGTAGTGAGAGGATGGAGAGGACAGAGTGGATCTTGACTGGTGGCAAGGAAGCACGGAGTGGAAAACTGCTGGAGCATGGAAACTGCTCTCGGCTCTCCTCCAAACCTGCAGCTTTTGGAAGGTGTTCAGAGCAGTTCCCACAAGTTCACAGCTGATGCACGACCCAGATGGAAGGAAGGTTGTCTTTTTCTGATCCAGTCCTATTCAGCCCTTTAATCAATGCCATTCCTTGTGGAATCTCCTTGTTTTGAACACTGACTGCTGAGGAAGGAAGAGATGGAAGTGTTTTGAGGTTGTGGCTTCTACATCAGGAGGATTTTCCCCAGTGAAGGGTAGCCTGAAATAAAAGGCTGGAATGAAAGAGAGATCTGGGCAGGGTGCTGAAGTCTGGCAGACACAATCCACAGAAATGTGGGGAGTGGCTGCCAGGCCTCAGTTTGAGACAATCTTTGGAGATACAGTGAATGAAAACTCGTACAAGTCAATGGTCCAGCAGCTGCCAAAGCCAAGTGTCAGCCAAGGCTCTGAGACATCTAGGCAATCTGATGGAATTGTGTGTATTAAGGAAAGGGAGAAGAGGAGAAATTAGAGATGGGAAGCTGTCCTGAAAGGCAGAGCTTTGTTGTTTTAGCAAAGAAAGAAATAGCAGGTGGAAGGGTAAGGGCTCAAGAAAAATGGTTCTGGGTGTTGGCAGAGCTAAGCATGGAAATGAAGGATCAGGGCTGTGGGATCTCTGCTATCAGTGTTTTCAAACAGTGTGCTGGACAAATATTTGTGGGTTGGTGGTTTTTTGCATATAACTTATCCTGCTTTTAAAGAGCAAGAAATAAATACCTTAAAGGCCCTTATAGCTCTGCAGTTCTCCTGTTTTTATTTTCTGTTCCTGTTTATATTTTGGCAAACCTCTGGTGATTCTTAGATTCCTTTCTCTTAGGCTACTTTTTCATTCACCACTAGGCTTTCTTTGAAGGTAGAGAATCCTAAAAAGTAAAAAAAAAAAGAAAAAAAATTCAGTCTACTGTTGTTCATCTTTATAGAGAAGTAAAGGAAAATGTCATAATAAATTTCTTGGCCAGTGGATTATGTGGCAAAATTGCAAGGAAGAAAGGGAAAGAAATGCACAGAAATAGGAGCGTGGCAATCTGGTGTCTGAATGATTTGTAATGAGACACATAACTGCTTCTTGAAGTTAATTATTACATGATAATTGCTGAAGAAGGAATGAAATACGATGGAATGTTCTTTCAGGGCCTCCTGATTTTCTGAACAAAAGGGTGTTAACACTTCTGATTAGCATGTAATCCAGAATTAATTGAAGAAAGGAAGGGCAGGCAGAGTTTTGCAAGTGAAATGCTGTATAATGAACTTAAACTGTAGCTCTTAATTTCGTTTGTACTGGAACATGTTTCAGCTGCAGAGAAATCTTTATTTTCCTCAATCATCCCAGTCTAGAAAGTAGGAGCAGTAAATTTTGATATGTGCAATGAGGTATTGATTTATTAGGAAGCTTTATTACTTTGTGACATCCCTGCTTCAGGAGAGGGCACTGATTTATAGTTTAACATAAACATACCTGAGGAGCATGAGGGGCTGAGGGCAGACATGACCCAAACCAGTCCTGGCATCATTTCCAGACTCACAGAATCCCAGAATATCCTGAGCTGGGAGGAATCAACCAGGATCATCCAGTCTTGCCCCTGTCCCTGCACAGGCACCCCAACAATCCCACCCTGAGCATCCCTGGGAATGGTGTCCAAACTACTCCTGGAGCTCTGGCAGCCTCAGGGCTGTGCCCATTCCCTGGGGAGCCTGGGCAGTGCCCAGCACCCTCCTGGGGAAGAGCCTTTCCCTGCTGTGTATTTATGTTCATATCATAAGATTTTCTTGGTCTGCTGATTATTTGGGTTTGCTTCCAAATGGCCAAATTATGCCTCTGAGTTGGAAAGACTCAGATAAGCTGCAGAGGGTTTATGTAAAGGCCTGTCTGAGGGAAAGGCTCACATGAAAATGCCATTGTCCGGTGTCTCCCAGATTTAAAAGTGTGCAGCTTTATCCTCCTCCTGCTTCTTTCTCAGTGAAACATTCTAGACATTAAATAGTCTTGCCTTGGAACAAAAGGGGTATCAGATGTTGGGTTGAACTGTGTTTCTTGTAGTCTTTAAGGTGTTTCCTAGTGTGGATGTCCAGTGTTAAATCTGCCTGCTTAAAGCAGGATCTAACTGTGTTAATACTGTGATTTGCATTATTTTTTTTTCTACAAGTTGGGGTTTTACCCCTGTGTTACCTTCATGTTAGTTTAGTATAAATGGAAAAAAAAAATCAATCATGTTCTATTAATATTGATAGAGTTTAGGTGTTTGGTAAAGGTACAAGTAAGGGTCACCTTTTCTGTTTTTTAGCAGTGAAGATTTGTGTTTATGTATTTTTAAATATGCTGATATAAATCTGAATAATAATAGCATCCTATGCTGTGATCAGCATTGAAGAGTGGATCTGTTTCCTATTGCCCTTTAGCCTGGAAGGGCTTGGCATTAGAAAGTTTGAGCACAAAGATTTTTTAGTGATACAGACTGCAGCAGGGTTTTTTCAGAACTGGATATGAGCGTGGCATGGTTAAAATGAAAAAAAAAATACTACAATATATAAATGCTAATGTAATGCCATGATTTCAAGCTGGAGGAGTACTTTTCCTGGAATGTGGAAAATACTTGGTTTGTTTTCTTACAAATCAGAGTCTCCAGGGAAAAGGCAGGAAGGAGGGATGTCTTCAGGGGGAGTAGATCACAGAGCTTAGCTAGCTTTGGATGTATGAAATCCCTCTTCCTTTCTGAAGAAAAGATGATGTGGAGGCTGCCAAGATTGGATACTAGGGGGGGAAAAAAAAATCCCTGAAAGACAAGTCAGGCATTGAAATGAGTTTCCCAGTTCAGTGGTGGAGTCACTCTCTCTGGAAGTGCTCAAGAGGTATCTGGAGGTGGTACTTGAGGACATAGTTTAGGGGTGATAATGGTTGGACTTGATGACCTTGAGGGTCTCTCCCAACCTTGATGTGATTCTGTGAAAGCTGCTGGCTAATCCCAAGGGTTATACACATATATTATATTACATTATATATATGTTACAGTAGGTGTGTTTGTGCTGAGGAGCACAGTGCAGCCTCCGTGGATGCAGATCAAGAATGTTCCTGCTCTCCACATATCTGTTCCTTGAAGGGACAAACCTCAGTGTGGCTGGCTAGCAAACAGTCTTTCCTTTTAGGGTTGTCATTATTTTAAAAAAGGCTGTGGAGTGTAAAACTGCAAAATAAAGCCAGGAGTATACACGAGTTTTATTCTGTATTCTGGCAGCAAACATTCTGTGCCTCAGAGATGTAGTGTGGGGAGCCTGAGCTTGAGGGGAAAATTTTGCTTTGAATTCATTGTAAGAGTAGAGTAAGAAAAGTTGTGGCTGCTCCTGGATCTCTGGGAGTGTCCAAGGCCAAGCTGGATGGGGCTTGGAGCAGCCTGGGATAGTGACAGGTGTCCCTGCCCATGGCAGGGGGTGGAATGAGATGGGCTTAAAGGTCCTTTCCAGCCCAAACCAGCCCAAGATTCTATGAAACAAAACAAAAACACACAAAAAAACCCCCCAAAACAAACAAAAACAACAACAACAAAAAACCCAAACAAACAAAAAAAAATCCAAACAAAAAGCAAACCCACACACACGAAAAAAAAACAANAACAAAAAAAACCAAACCAAAAAAAAAACCAAAAAAAACCACAAAAAAACACAAACCCACCCCAAAAAACCAACACAATTCCTTTCAGTCTTTAAAGGGTCTTTTGAGCCTTGTCAGTTCAGTGTTAGCTTAGAACCTAAATCTGAAAGCTGCACCACAAATGCTGCTGGATCTCAGGGCCCCATTCTTTGGGCCAGCTTTCACAGTGGCAAACCAACCCCATTGCAACTTAAAAAACAAGGACAGCGTCTGGCACCTGAGCAATGGCAGAGCACCCAGGAGTCGTTTTTTAACTCCATGGGTTTTTATCTCTTTCATGTTAGGAAGTGAATCATTCTCCCTATTGAGAGATGCATTCAGTGAAAGTGCTTTTTGAGTTTTTCTTCAAATAGATTATTAAAGCCGAAAAAGAGCATCTATTTGTAGGTGGGTGCTGTCGTTTGATTTGAAAAGAAGTAATTTTTTCAGTCTGGCTGGGCTGGAGGTCGTTTAATGCTGTTCTCCCTTAGAAGATGCAAACTATTTTTCAGAGATCTTATTTAGTTTTGTTCAAGTCATCCAGCCAAGTGTTCCTGCAGCTGATTAGGGATGGATTCTTGGGCTTCAGGAACGTCTGCCAGGGAGGAAGGCTGAAAGATTTTCTGAGCAAAATGGGTGAATCTTCTTCCCACCCGATGGGTGCTCCCTTCCATCCTGCCAATGCCACTGGCAGCCTGTCACAGCTATCTCACAATTGTCCCCATTTCTGACATCTTTGAGGGTTTGAGGAGAAACTTTAGAAGGATTTTGTGTGGTTCAGCTCCAGGTGTGTGTAAACTCAAATGGTGTTTTGATGCAAAATTTGCCAACTCACTGTCCCATCTGCTTATTGGGTTATCTTGGGAGTGTGACACAAACCTGAACACACATCCTGGGATGCTTCCTGGGTCATTTGTTCTCACCTTTTATTTTGTGCTATTGGCAGCCTTTTCAAACCCTACACCAGTTTTCCTGGGTTTTCTTTTTGGAAAGTTGTCCAAGGCATTTAAGATTATAGGTAACATAGAAATAATGTAATGGATCTTTCCAGTGATACTTGACTGATAATTTTGAGGGTATAACTCTTTTAAAAAGTTATATTTTGAGTTACCTTATTTTTAAATGAAGAATAATCATTCTAAGCATTGTGTGTTTTGAAGGTGTCAAAATTTGGGAATGTGGGTATAATAATTAGATATCTTTTCCAACTCTGAGAAAAACTGTAGAAAAGCTGGTGGCAAGTTGAGAAACTGAACTTGGGGCAACAGCTTGTGCTGAATTTTTGTAGCAAGAAGGCTTCAGCATTCTTAGGTTTAATATTAGATATTTTCTAGATGGAAATTTGGGGGTTTCCAGAGGTGTAACCTCTAACCTTACTAGTCAAGGTCAATAGCACCAGGTCTGTGTTGCAGTGGCACTGGTGCTCGAGCAGCACAGTGAGCTGCTGCTCCAGTTTGTTCACATTTTTGTGAGCCTGACATCAACTTAAGAGAGCACATGGCAAGAGAATGAATTATTCAAACCCAGACATATCATCTGCAGTCTGAGCCCTTTTACTTTTTGCACTGTCCCAGCAGTGCTGAAATGCTGAGATGTCTTTCACCATCAAATCTTTTCCTACTGTATCCTTTACTTAGGTGTTTGGAGGTTCTTTTCACAGTGCACTAGTGAAGAACCAGAAAATTGATGAGTGTGGTAAAAATAATGCTTTGGTGTTGTTGGTTGTTACTGAGGAAGTTGCTGTGAGGGAATTGTTGTTTTTTTTTTTATGTCATCAAGATCACAACTTGCCAACAGCTGTGGAAATGTAGACTGAAGTCCGGGGGCCCTTCCTGATCTTTCTCTTTTGAACAAAAGAAATTACAGAAGATGTACTGCTTCACAAGGCTGCTCCTCCTTACTAAAGAAGGGAAAAATAATGCATGAAAATCTTGACTCCAAAGTAAAATCACTTTCTTTACTCAGTTTAGCTGAGAATTGCAGCCCACAGGCACAACCCCATCTATTTTTGATGGGCAAATTCCAACTGCGGCCCTGCAGTGTAAAACAGCTAAAGACTGAGCATTCTTTCTCCCCAGTCTCATTCTTTTCCTGTGTTAATAATCCTTGCATAGCATTTTTGGTTGTATATTTATTGTCAATGAACTTTAAAGAAAAGATGAATTAAAGAGGAATAAAGAGGAGTATCCCTGGGGAACTGGCTAAGAGTGGCTATTTACTTAAAGAAAGTAAAATCTCAATTTGGCAGTGTTAGGTTAATTGTTGGCCTGGATGACCTAAGAGGTCTTTTCCATACTAAGTAATTTTGTGATCCAGTGCTGTCATAGCAAAGGCCTAGTCCTAAGTTAAAAAGGGGAAGCTCCCAAAAATTAAATCCAAACCTTAAAACAAATGAGTTTATCAAGTTAACACCAAATGCCTCCTTTTTAACTTAAAGTACAATTAAAACCTGAGGAAGTTGGAACCATGAATGAAAATAACATTGTGGCAGATGTTGGTACCTAAACTGAAACGGGGAGCAGAGTCTGTGCATCCCTGGAGCCCTAAAGTGGAATGTGTGACATGAGCAGGATGCAGTATGGGTCAGGGAAGGAATTTTGTGAGTTTGTGCCTAAAAGCTTTGACCAAAGTCCAGCTGGAGAGCAGATGAATCTCCCGAGTTCTGTTCTGGTCCAAACCCCATCTTTCAAAAGTTGGAGGCTGCTGTTGGGGAAGGGCAGGAGATCTGCAGGGCTTCAGATGGATTTTGGTCACCATTGGGCAGAAAGAAGAGCAAAAAGGCATCTTTGAAATTATTGGAGATGGCTGAGGACAGGAAGGAGTCTGCCAAGATTTCTGTGGTAGAAGTGGGGACTTGGACTGATTTGAAAGAGGATTTGGGACAGCAAAAGGTCTCAGTTTCAGGAGACATGTGAGTGTCATGGAAGTGGTGGCACTGAGGGCTGGGCAGTTTGTGCACTGCCCTCTGGCCATGGCACTGGCTTGAAGGGGGACGTGGGAGTGGGGTTTGGCACTTTGGGTGTGTTAGGGGTGGGATCATCACCCCTTCCTCACGAGGAGACAGAAAGCATCTCCTGGCAGAAACCCATAGAGGGAAGGTGCTTGGATCTCTGTTACAAATGGTGCCTTGGGAAGGCTGACCTGAGACAGAGGCTGGACAGAGCCAGAGAATAAATAAAGCAGGGATTTATTGAAAGGCCTTTAGGGCACACCTTGGACAGGACAAGAGCCTGACCAGGGCTACACCCAAGGTGGACACAAAATGGCTGCCCAGTCATGAGGTGTCACACTTTTATAAAAGTTTTGGTCCATTTGCATATTGGGGTTTAATTGTCCAATTACAGCTTCAGGTTGTGAGGTCCCATCCTTCTTGTTACTCCCTTCAGTCCACCATTATTTGTGCTTTTGGGTCTGAAAGTTGTCCTTGGTCTTCATCAGGAAAAGGATTTGTTTTGTGTCCCTGCTCTGTGAAGGGAGCTGGGTGGCACTGAATGTGAGGCTGAGAGCTGCACCCCTGGGCAGCACAGAACCTGAAACACATGAAAGCTAAAACTTAAAGAAACACAACCATGACAGAACTCTCCCAAACTCCATTAATTTGTGTTTCTCATCAACATCACTGCTCATTTGGAAAGTTTCCTCCATGCTTCTCCAGTGTAAGTAATTTTTCTCTGCTATGTTGTTTCCCAGCCATTCTCCTCAGTCTTTTTCAGGCCCAGGACTGCCTTGAAAGGCTGTTTGTGCTCCTTCTCCCAGATTTCAGTCTGAAACAGCCTCAGGTCAGTGTGGAGACCCAGGTTCTTCCTCTTTTCTTCACTCAGGCCTTGAATAGGGCATGGAGTGGAGCTGAGGCTCTGATGTTTTTGTTGGGGAGTGCCATGAAGGAGCCTTCAGATCTGAGCACCCCAGGTTGTTCTGTTGACAGTGTAAGAGGAAAAAATTGTTATCTAGGAAAAGTCTCTTGCACAAAACCATTCTTGTGCTTACTACACAAGATATTTATATCTTTGTTGCTTCTTTGGTAAAAAGCTTGAATGGCCATACAGAGAAAATACCAGGCCTTAGAAAGAGAAAAAGCTCACAGAGCCAAAGCAAAGCCATGTTCTTTCTGCAGGGAAGGAGCATGAACACAGACCCATCAGCACAGCTGAGCCAAAGAATTGTCTTGGATTGGGTTTTCAGAGTTAGAAATGAAAATGAGATTAGGGACGGTTTGGTTCCCTTGCAGAGGGATATACTGTAATAAAACAGAGGTGAGTTGTGTAGGGGGCCAGGTGGCATCAGAGGTGGCACCCCAGCATTTCTTCACTTAGGCTTAAAGGCTCTTTGAAATTTAAACTCTAGAACTGCAATTTAAACTGCTGAAGCATAATCTGGGCATATTGTTTTCCAAATAAATCTTAGTTTGCAGTGTTATGAACCTGCCTTTGTTTTGGAAATACGTGTGTGTTGTCCAGATGTTAGTAATGCTAACATCTGGACAGGTCAAAGGGAGAGACAGAGGGGACACTTTCCTGGAGGTAACCTTGGGAAAGGTTGGAACACCTGATGTTCATCATCCCCTCTCTGGGGAAAGCCAGCACAAACCCTTTCTGCACTGGTGATGCTTTGCAGGTCACTTTGCTGGGTTTGACTGGTGCATCAGTGGCATTTTCCTCCTGTTTTACTGGGCCTTTAAATGATTTCAGCTCAGTTTTGGCTGGTTTAGAATGAGGATCCCCATTAACACCCTCATAACCTCCTGCACCATTTCTTGTCACTTGTTAAAGATTGCAGCCTTTTTTCCATGGAAGAAAAAATGGGTGTCCTGCTTTTTGTTTGCTTTTTGTTAAATCTTTTCAGAAGGTGTTTATATAGACACAGATATTAGCAATCATTTATTGGTTTTGGTGGAATAATTTTTAAAAGGTGTGTTTGCTAAACTGATACTTTGTCAAAAAGGAAATGCTGAAAGTGTGTTTGATGTCTTTTGTTTATTCTCTTGAGGAGCCTGGTAGGCTTTCCTCATTATTTGCAGACTGATAGGTTGAACGAACATGATCATTATTGCTGGTTTTATTATTATTGTGTTTATTATTATTATTATTGCTGTTACCATAATTATTAGTTATTAACCGAGTAGGATGAGTCATACTAGTAACCCTTAGAGGCCTTTTCTATAAACTGTGCCCCTTTTTATATGAAACACTGTCAAAACTAGTGAAACAGTAGTATAAAAAGCTCCTGGAAACTCAGCATCTTTTATTGTCGGTTAGTTTGAGGTTTTTTTTTGGTTTTTTTTTTCAGTAAAACAAGCTGTGTTTAATGTGCATGTGTTTAGTGAAGCATGAAGAAGAGGGGAAGAAAGTAACAGCAATAAACCATTGCTGCATTTCCTACTGTTTCTCTTGAGATCTCAATGGATCCATGATTAAAAATTGGGGCTTTTTCCTTTGTTTTCTTTTTACCTTTTCCTCCCATCTGAATGTTTTGAGGATTTTTTTTTTGTTGTTGTTGCAGGGAGAAGAGAGGTGTCTCAATTAAAAGAAAGGGAGCATTTGTTAGTTTTAGGATATAATACTACGCTACTATTTTTGGTTTTATGTTTTCCGATACTTGCTTCTTCTTTTCACCCTCTGGAGCATGAGGGTGCTCATGATAAGGAAAGTTGGTAATTTCCTTGGAGGCTTCAGTGTGGGAGATCTGGAGCAGACTCAGGGTGACCATTAATTTATGTGTGTGGCAGCAACACTTTTCTTTTTTCTTCTGAAAGAGGAGTTTGGCTTCCATTTGAGAGCTGAAAAAGGAGCGGGTTTGGTTTGGCTGGATTGGGAAAGTCTGACTCCTGATCCTTGCTGTGCTACTGATTTCCTTGGCATAGCCCCGAGTCATGGAATTACTTTATCTTTTCTTTTGAATCCTCTGTTCCATATCATGGATTATTTGATGTGAAAATCTGGCCAATAAAGCTTCAGAAAAAAAATTCAGTTGAGCATTAATTGAGACCTAAAGATCTTGCCTAATTTTGTCAGACTTCTGATTTTTATTTTTTTTCTCTGTAACTTGACAGCGAACAATACAAGTTCATTGGGATCTGCAGCCAGAAAAATATGATTTCTTTAGACTAGCAAACCACAACATTCAAATGTACTCTTTCAGCTGCACAGGTTCAATTTCAGATAAGTCTGTAGCATATGCCTCAGACTTCAACAGGCCTCAAGCTCGCCCCATTCATAGCAAAACTGATTTAATAAGATGGTTTCTGCCCAGTCTATTCCCCTGTGGTCTTTCTGTTTTTCCTTCCTCACGATCTCCTGGTTTATTTAACTGTGGAAATATAACTTATGTGATCATGCATCCTCCTGTGTGTCCTTACCTGTTCTCATTTCTCCCCCTCACACTGATAGATTCTGAATACGTTGAGTAGTTCCAACCACAACTGACAGGCAGAGATTTTTAAAAAAAATGGATGTGTTGAATTTTATGAAGGCAAAGAGGATGCTGTTAGAGCCCCAGCTGATTTTAACACTCAGTCTTTGGCTGTTTTCTCTCCTGCACAGGCAGCTGGTTTAGTGCCATGGAAGTTGATGTATGATTTATGCTCAGTGTTTTCTGAAAAATACATTTCTCAGGGTGAGTGTCACTACCTTGCTTTGGCAAGCCCTGAAACCCTACACTGGTGGTGAGATGGTCAAAGTCTGATGTTATCAGTAATGTCAAAATCCTAATTAGGCCAAGAGGGCTCCTTATGGCCAGCGCTGTGGGACCTCAGAGAGCTGCTCCCAGGAGACAGGGGATGTGTTTGGAATGGTTCCAGATCTCCTCTATGGGTGTGACCCTTGTTTAGCAGGAGGCCTGAGAATGCAGAGCCAGGTTACCTGAGGGGTTTCTGCAGCAGGACTGCTTGCCTCGGAATCACTTTGGCGACCTCATGGTTGAGGCTCGACTCAGGAAAAGATTCCAAGAGGCAGAGTGTAGAAAGTCGTAGTTGTTTGAGTCCAAAAAGAGATGTCCTGAGACTGGGGTGCTCTCAAGACACGTGGTTTATTAGCCGTGGGGGACAGCCTAACCAAGGGAGGGAGCAGCAACAGGAGAAGTCTAAAGGGACAAGGGTCCAAGCAGCAAGAGGAAGAGTGAAAGAGCGAGAATTACTTGTTACATTCCATTTTAACCCTTTGTATTATGAATATTCTAAATAGCACTAAGCAATCACCTTAGGATACAAAAACCTACAGAATTTACATACAGCCTATGGGGACTACTATATTACCATACAAATCTACATACTAAAAACCTGAAAAACCACCTTTTCCCTGATACCTGAGAGGGTCCAACCCCTTACTCATCCTTTTGTTCTGACAGAGGTGTGNAGGCCCTGGCCTGTCCTGGTTCCCTGTCAGGTTCTGCTTGGTGGGAGTACAGACATTGAAAGGGAATGTTTCTGCTCTCCTTTCCCCTCAAACCTGGTTAACTCAGCATGAGATGACAGCTTGCTCTCCTTACCTCGACGTGCCCCTCGTGTGGGATGAGCCAGGCCCGAGCTGTGTGTTTGATCTCAGGGATCCCAAAGGACAGGTCAACAAGTGTAATTTATCCTTCTGGCCAGGGTGAGTTCTGTGTTTTAATTGCTGTGTTAAGCCAGGGAGCTTGGCACAGATGTTTCTGTAGGACGTCGTGCTGATTCTGACTTCACAGGTTTTATAAACACAGATCCTTTGGTGCTCCATAGCTGCCCCTGCATTGATGCCTCCAGGGAAAACATTGTGCTTCTCCCTGACTGCTTGTCCTTGTCCCAGGCAGTGGGATTTGGGATTGCAGTGAGGGGAGTGTCCTGGTTAGGGCAAATTTGGGAGGAAACCTCCAAAGGGGGCTCCCCGGAAAGCAAACCCGAACAGCCCCTCCCCTCAGTTTGTCTGGGAAAAGAACTTCCTCGGAAAAAAGTGGAAAAAACCCATTTATTTAACAAACAAAATACCCATAAGCACAAAGAATAAATAACTTGAAACAATAAAACCTTTTACCACTCTGAAGAGAGATGGCAAACTTGAGAAAATCCTTGCTGTGGGTGTAGCTCAGCTCACTCAGTCTCTTATCAGTCCCAGTCCCTCCGGAGGTTCATCAACAGTCCCAAAAGGTGTGACCCCTCGGTGCTTCTTTGAGGTTTTTTAGTCCAGAGCAGGTTTCAACAGTCCCAAGAAAAAGAGAAAAAACAAACAAAGAAGAAAAAACAGTCCAGGAAGCATCTCTGCTTCAGCTAGCTAACACTAACTAAAAGCAAAAAAAAACCAAAACAAACACTCTATCTCATTGCTGTCAGTGTCTCAGATGAACAACCCCTGACCAGAGAGAGACAGCAATGTGTAGGAGTCAGGCAGTTTTTTCAAAACAAACTGCACTTCTTCTCTCTGTGCTTCACTCAGACCTAGTCCTAAAGGTACAGAACTCAATATACAGCACAAACAGAACAGATGACTGGGGATACAAGCATCATAAAGTCACTCTAAGACGTTCTACCCCTTATCCCCATATTGCCAGCTTACTACCAAAACTAATATAAACTCTAACTCTACACACACGTCCCTTATACGTGCATATCTGTACAGTACACAGCTATATACAGGCAATGGTGGTGACATTGAGCAAACAGTGATATTTACACATGGTTCTTACTCAACCATCAGATGTCTCTGAGGTGCACATGGTGAGGTTTCATCTTTTTTGCATTATTTACCATGTGCAACCTGGTCCCTGANACTCTAAGACGTTCTACCCCTTATCCCCATATTGCCAGCTTACTACCAAAACTAATATAAACTCTAACTCTACACACACATACCTTATACATGCATATCTGTACAGTACACAGCTATATACAGGCAATGGTGGTGACATTGAGCAAACAGTGATATTTACACATGGTTCTTGCTCAACAATCAGATGTCTCTGAGGTGCACATGGTGAGGTTTCATCTTTTTTGCATTATTTACCATGTGCAACCTGGTCCCTGAGCAGAGACACCCCCACGGATGGGTTTGTCTGTACTCGAGGTAGAATTGATCCAAACTGTCTTCTGCACAAACAGATTGGGGATACAAGCATCATAAAGTCACCCTAAAAGATGGGTTTTAACCCTCACCATTACCTAAACAGGCATTCCCTGGGCACATTTGGGAAGGATCGTTCCTTGTGGAAGAGCCTTTTCAAGCATTGATGGTTTTGATGGCAGTAAAGTGTGTCTAGTTTTTATGATCTGTTAAACATCTGTTAGTCCACAAAATTTCCACTGCTGCTTGTTTGAAATGAACCATTTTCCTAGGCAAAAAGTCTCTTTCATACCTTTGCATGGAGGAATTACTACTCCAACACTTCTGTCGTTAGATGTCTGGTTTTATTGGATGATTTTGCTTTTTATGCTGAGTGCGTGCTGCTGAAAATTTCCATTTACTGCATCTGGGGATGTTGCAGCAAAGATAGGAAAATTGTTCTTGCCTGTCTGAAAAGTGAAGTTGTTTTCTTGTTATAAGTGACCAAAAACCCCCATACTGTATCATTTTTATAGGAATTTTCAACCAGGAAGAATTGCAGAGAGCTAAATGTAACAAGTGACAAGTCTTCTTCAAGAACAGGCTATATATATATATTTCTTACTTGAAGAATCACTTACAGGACTTTGAGTCATACTTTTCTATAATAAGTAATACATTTTATTTTCTGATTTAACAATGGGGGAAATTTCAGTGAAGTTAGATGGTATTGCCCTGCGTTCTTCTATTCCTTGCTCCCAGTCTTGATAAAGTCAAAAGCTTATG
>VWYO01019582.1:1133-13072 GCA_013400275.1 Rhadina sibilatrix
AGCGAACAGCAAATTGCAGGGAATTGTTCGGCAAACAATAAAACGCTGCTCGCCATCTCCCTGCAAAAGGCAGATGGCACTGGGAGAAAGCAACCCCCGACAAATGATAGCTGCAAAAGGGGTGAAGGAGGGGGGGAGAAAATTTCAGACCTGGCAGATTTGTTAAGTGGTAATTTTCCCTCTGTCTGTGCAGAAGACAAAGGGGAGGGAAAGCTCCCCAAGACAGGGATTGTATTTCACTCCGCGGTTGAGAAGGCTTTCGAGTGTCTGCAGATAGCGGCAAGAAATGGTCCTAAAAAGATTAGAGCTCTTAAGGTAGGGCAAAATACTATATCCAGACAACACACTCGAGTTTTAATGACAGTGGGGAGAGAATTGAGTGAACCATTGTCTGCTGCCTCTAGGAAACCAAAAACTTAATTTGAAACAGCACAGGCTCGAGCTGGACTTTTCTCACGGAAAGGCTTTGCTCCTGCCCTTTAAGCATCACTCTTTATCCCTGACACACATTTTTCATTCATCTTTTCCCCACAACCAACACAAATTTAAGAAGGGCCTTCTGCATTTTTAGGGTGCATTTAGGGTGGCTTGGCTTTGGGCATATCCCTGACCGGAATGCCCCTCTTCTCACTGTTATCCCTCTTGCCAGGCCATTAACCATGTTTACGGACACCCACCTGAGGGATGAAGAAGGAAAGTGACTTCCCAAAGATGCATAGGGAATGTGCTGGGAAAGAAATTCACCCTGAGAGAAATCTCAATCCCCAGACTATCCCCTGCCCTTCCTACCTCTGATTCCACTGTGGGCTTGTTAAGTGGGTGCAAACCAGCAGAGCTTCCCTACAACCCATTTTACACTGGGACCGAGACCAAGCACCACATCCAGCCTTAAATCACAGAACCCCAGAATCGCTTACACTGGAAAAGCCCTCTAAGATCATCAACTCCAAGCGTTAACCCAGCATGGCCAAGGCCACTCCTGCATTTTGACTGGATTGGGAATTTCGTGCCACCCCAAAAAATGAGGCTGGCTGATATGACCCCAAAGCAGCCAGTACGTCCCTTGGGAGTTACCAGGACTCCCCTGGCACCACCTGGCTAGGGGCAAGGACAAAAACAGGGCATTGCTTTGCTGCCAACCTCATGACTGCACATTCCAGGGCACGGGGGGGCGCATCGCTGTCGTCCCCAGCGGCCCCATCTCCAGCAGGTGACACTGAGGTGGCTCTGCCATCCCCCATCTCAACTCCAACATCCCCCAGACAGACAACTTTCGCTGCAGGGACCCCCCTGACCTTGCCCGGGGCTCTGTTGCTAAGAATAAAACGCAGAGGGCTGTGCTGTGCTGGCGCGCGGCGGGATAATTGCAGGGAAGCGGCTGCTGTAGCCCAACGACCGCAGTAATTGGGCACGGGCCATCCTGCAGCCAGGTTTTCCCGTGCTATTATCCCCTTATTAATAGAAACCAAATCTACCTTTGCAGAGGCAGCACTGCGAGCCTGGAATTATGCGGTGTGGGGCTGCAGGGAGGCATCCGCGGCATCTCCGCAGCAGCCTCAGCCCTTCGCCACCCAAGGGGTGGGTCCTGGCAGGATCCACAGGATGCTCCCGCCCAAGTCGTGGCAAAATCCCAGCCACAGAGGCCCAAGGTCCCCTGTGGTCATTGGAAAGGTGAGTGTTGGACTCAGCCACACGACGGCTGCCCTCACGGAGGCAGGCGAGCGAGATTTGTTCCATTAACTAATTAATCCCAGCAGCATCCCTCCAAGGTATGGCAGGGAGTATTAATTTCATCTCCCAAGGAGGAAAGCTGAAGGTCAAAGAGGCTTGAATTTCTCCTTGCCCACCTGCAAGGGTGGGCATGGTGGGGGCCACAAGCCGAGCATTCATGGATTTGAGGCTGGAAAATAAAGCAGAGCACCTCAGCTGGGATGGTCTTGCCACAGGATGTCAAATGTAAAAGAGGCAGAAGTGACAGCCCACAGTGCCAGGGCTCTCCATGCTGGAATACATGAAAGCAAAGTGCTGATTTCTGAGACACCCAAGGACAAGATGGAAGTCTCTGCAGGGGCTTCCAGGACTTCCATGTCAATGTGGCCATGTGGCTTTCCACAGCCAGGACTAGCACAGGTACTTCTCCCCGTCCTTGTCTTATCCCAGGCTAACTTCCTCTCTGAAGCTCAACTTGGAAAGAATCCTGAATAAAATCTGTGCCCAATCATGACTTTGTACCTGCCTCAGAAAGCAGGTAGCAAGGTGTGAGTCAGGATGAAAGCTGGAAAGTAGATTAAGCACCTCTATCCAAAATGCAATCAATAATGAAGAGAGTAAGGTCTGGTTTGGCACATTTAATTTTTTCATGGAAGTTTATTAAGGTCTTCAGGACCACCTGACTCTTATCTCAAATTCGAGATTTGCTATGAAACTTATAAAGTGAAGGGTTTGCAGCACAAGTCTGATGTGGAGCAGCTGAGGGAGCTGGGGAAGGGGCTCAGCCAGGAAAAAAGGAGGCTCAGGGGGGCCCTTGTGGCTCTGCACAGCTCCTGCCAGGAGGGGACAGCCGGGGGGGTCAGGCTCTGCTCCCAGGGCACAGGGACAGGAGGGGAGGGAACAGCCTCAAGTTGTGCAAGGGGGTGGTTTAGGTTGGAAATTAGGGAGAGTTTCTTCATGCAAAGTGTTGTCCAGTCATGACATGGGCTGCCCAGGACAGTGATGGAGTCCCTACACACAATACCCATGGAGGGATTTAAAAGCCACATGGATGTGGCCCTTGGGGACATGGGTCAGTGGTTGCCTTGGCAGTGCTGGGGGCATGGTTGGACTTGATGGTCTTGGAGGGCTCTTCCAAGTTGAACAACTCCGTGTTTCTATGATTCCCCAGTAAGGCTCATTTCTACTTCCCCCAGCACCCATGGCAGGCAAAGCCCAGCAAATGATCTCCTACAGAACAATCTTAATGCTAATGTAAATAAACTCGAGGCTGACATAAGGAATTTCCATGCTTCCCTCTTTCTCTCCACCTCTTCTTCACCCAGCTTTTAGCATTTCTCATTTCAGCAATTATTCCCAACCTTTCTGAAGAGGCTGAATCCTACAAGCTTGAAACATGTCCTCACAGAGCCAAATCAGCACAGATGTGCCAGAGAGCAATGCAGATGGTTTTTCCTTCCCCTGAAACTCGAAACTTTGCTTCTGCTCAGTGCTTTGGTGCTCTGCAGACTGGGGATGTCAGAAGCCTTCCCCATATGGCAAGTGGGAAGTCACCCTGAGAAGATTAAAGCAGAGAGAGAAGACCTGGGTTGCCTCCTGCATTTTTCAGCTCTTCTCCGTCCCTTTGTGAAAGGCTGGTGCTGTTAAGCAACTATGTAAGAGATGAGAAGAGTCAGGGGAAATAAATAATACATAGATGTTGAAGTGTGTTGCCAAGGCCACCTCCAGGATGGATCTGTACCCTCTGGACAGCTGCCTGCTCCTGCCCTGGAGAGATGTCACTGGGAGTGAAATGGAGCTCCTGGGCAAGACGTTGTTCCAGAGCGATGCATCAGAAAACCTTGCGGGTGACAGAAACTGTAATTGCTGTGCTTAAACTTCACTGGCCCGTTCCACCCCTGTGAAACACAGCTCTGCTGCTGATTTCAGCACAAGAGGGAGGGACGTGCCCCTGCCAGGGCAGCTGGTAGGGATACCTCCCCCCACAGCCTGAGCAAAGCCCAGCTGCCTGAGCAGAGGGCTCCTTGTATCCCCGGGGCCTCCTGGATGCTCTGGCTTCCATGAGGACCCAACATTCTTCATCCTCCCCAGCAGCAGCCCAAACCAGGGGCAGAGAGCCAGCAGCCTGGAAAAACAGGGATCTTAGACCCTGTGTCTTCCTGGGGTCCAGGGCAGCAGCGTCCTGTGTGCAGAGGCTGCAGACACCTCAGAGGAGCTGCACTGCATCCCACCAGCTCCATCCCCAAGTCCTTACTTCAACAGCAGCTCGGCCAAATCTGCCTCTGTTTCTCACAGCAACCCCCCCAAGAGCTCTATGGCTCTGTAGCAGGAGGAGATAACATATCTGACACTCCAACTACATAACTGGAACACAAAATAAAAGGTACATGGTGTGGCAGCCAAGACCACGATGGGAGGTGCCCTGACTCATAACATGGAGAGCTGGCTGTGCCAATGGTGCCAGCAGCCCACTGAAAGGGGTCCTGCCCCCGGCCTGTCCTTTCTGTGGGTTAGGAGGTGAGGCATCACCCCTGGATCAGGATGCCTGTCCTTCAGCAATGACACAGAAGCATCCAGCCCTGATGCACAAGGACACCAGGAGGTGCCCGGGCTGCTGGGAGGTGATGGTGAGGAGTGCAGTCACTGTGGGAGGCAGCTTCCAGCCTTGCTGTGATGGAGAACTCCAGGCACACCCCTGCCTCACTGCTGCTGCCTGGAAAACAGCAGAAATACCCCCAGCAAAGCACTCTGCAACCACAACTAACCCTCCACTCCCCTCTCCTGTGCCTGCTGCAGAGGGCGGCCGGAGGGGCTCAGGAGACACAGCACAGAGGGATGCTGCAGGTTCTCCTAAAGTGAGGTGCACAGAGACAGTCTAATGCCTCTGCAAACCCCACCCCCCACCCCCAACACACGTCTGCAAAGATCAGAACTGGCTACAAAGATTGAGGATGGGTTTTTTGGGTTTTTTTTTTCAAGAAATATTAGCTGTAGCTGTTCGCACGCATTCAGCTAATACAAAGCGAATGGGAGAAAGGGGAAGGAGGGGGGGAGGAAACTCCTCCTGTTTAGCACAAAAATATAGGTAACAATTATGAGGCAATAATTGATTCATCCGATAGTTTATTAACCGGAGTTGGGGTGTGCAAGTGACAGGCTCTGCAGCCAGCCTTTCATGTGACACGTTATTAAAGGCTCTTTTTCTGGCTCTGAAAGGCAGTGGCTGGAAGATCAAAGGTCAGACATTTCAAGAAGTAAATTGGTTTAATGTGGCTGCAGATAGCCTCACAAAAACCTAATAAATATGCAGTGAAATGTAAGGAGAGAAAATTGTGGACAAGAGAGACAATTACTTTGAAACCAGGATAAGAGCAGCGCAGGCTCAAATTAATCAGTGTTCAGGCTTCTTCTCTCTGTCTCAGGGTTTAGTATTCAGAGCAGGAGCCCAGCTGATGGTGGGATGTGTGTGGGGAGCACTGGTACCCAACACCAGAGCCTGCTGGGGGAAGATGCTCAGCTCCAGTCCACAGCTGGGGTGGTGCTGAGAACCACCTTGGTCTTCCAGGTATACCTGAGACCCACAGCAAAGGATGTTCGTGAGCACCACAGGATTCTCTGGTGGCTGATGAACAGATTAGCACTCCATGGCTGAATGTTCTCCTAAGAGGACAGGCTGGCAGAGCTGGGGATGTTGAGCCTGGACAAGAAAAGGCTCCAGGGAGAGCTCCGAGCCCCTGCCAGGGCCTGCAGGGGCTCCAGGAGAGCTGCAGAGGCACTGGGGACAAGGCCTGCAGGGCCAGCACCCAGGGAATGGCTTCCCAGTGCCAGAGGGCAGGGACCGATGGGATTTGGGCAGCAATTGCTGGCTGGGAGGGTGGGCAGGCCGTGGCACAGGGTGCCCAGAGCAGCTGTGGCTGCCCCTGGATCCCTGGCAGTGTCCCAGGCCAGGATGGACAGGGCTTGGAGCAGCCTGGGACAGTGGAAGCTGTCTGTGCCCCTGTCCTGGGGGAGGCTGGAACTAGGTAATCTTGAAAGTGCCTTTGAAAAACTTGATGTGTGTTTCTATGGTTTCATTTTATGGCTCTGTGGGGAGCCTATGGTATGTACAAGTAGGTTCACGGCAGCACTGGAACATCATGTCACAGCCCAAACCCCATTGTCCATGGATAAAAAATGAACAACACAGAAGGGCTTAATTATAAAAAGTGATGCCGTAAGCTCACCTAATTTTTTGCTTGATCTCGTGATGTTTTCAGAAATTTGCCTCACTTATTTTTAAATTCCAGATAGTGATATCTGAATTATCTGGTTTGTTTTGTTTTGTTGGTTTTTTTTTTTTTTTTTTTTTTTTTTTTTTTTTTTTTGGTTTTTTAAAATTTTTTTTTTTTNTGTTTGTTTGGGTTTCTTGAAATGCTTTAACTCCAATAACCTCTAAACACTCATAACACAGGCTTTTCTCTGCTAAAAAGTCACAGGTTCACTCTTTTTAACTGCAGGTGAGAAAGCACCCACTCCAGTTCTTTAATCTGGAAAGGGACTTCCCATGAGAACACAAAGCACAATATTCCCAGCACGGCTGGAAACAGGAGCAGAGGAAACCAATCCATGAAACAAAATGCCTGGTGCCCCTCAGACAAGCAGATCAGGGTACAAGCTCTTTGTATTCCCTCTGCAGGTCACCCTCCCCAGCTGAGTCACTGTGATCCACCACAGTTTACTGCGGCCCCACGGATAGACCCAGGGGGATTGAGCAGCAGGGTTTGTCTTTTGTGATTTAGCAGCGCCAAGCCTTGTCTGCCCACCCTCACAGGGACCTTCTGCAAGCACCTAAAGGTTGGGACCCACGGGCTAAACCACTCAGCAGAATCACAGAATCATGCAGGCTGGAAAATCTCGCTGAGTCCAACCACTCATTCTCCCAGCACTGCCCAACCCAACACTAACCCGTGTCCCCAGGAGCCAGACCCACACAGCTTTTAAACCTCTCCAGGGGTGGGGATGCCACCACTACTCTGGGCAGCCTGTGCCAATGCCTGACCACTCGTTCTGTGAAGAAAATTTCCCTAATATCCAACCTGAACCTTTCCTGGCCCAGCCTCTCCTCCTGTCCCTGTTCCCTGGGAGCAGAGCCTGACCCCTCGGCTGTCCCCTCCTGGCAGGGAGCTGTGCAGAGCCACAAGGGCCCCCCTGAGCCTCCTTTTTTCCAGGCTGAGCCCCTTCCCCAGCTCCCTCAGCTGCTCCACATCAGACTTGTGCTCCAGATGCTGCCTGACCTCCACTGCCCTTCCTAGGACACGGTCCTGCATCATCAGCTGGACCTGATGAATGGGATCCCTCTGTCCACCACATCCCCACTCATGGCTGTACCCCTCTGCCCAGAATGCAGCTGCACTCAAAACTGCACTCACACCTCCCTGGTGAGGAAACCTCATGAGAAGCCTTGGACATGAGGCAGAGAGGGACAGCTGGTGCCACCTGTGTCCTGGGACAGTTCAAAGAGAACCCACCCTTCACGGGTCAACAGCAATGAGAGCTGACGGGACATGGACCTCTGCATCTGCAGCCCACACAGGAAGCTCTTGCCCTGAGTTATCTACATGTATATTGCTCTGCCATAAATCAGGAGCCCTGACACTGTAATTTGTATCTGGGGAACCTGGAGCAATTACAAAATCAGCCCAAATACCATTTGTTTCACAAGATTTTGCCCTTAGTTAGCACTGTCGTTCTGCTTTAATTGCACTGTAATTAATTGCAACAAAACTGTTTGGAAAGTGCATGTGCGCAGTGGAAAGGCTGGAATATTGCAACCTGACTCCTCTGTTGCAGCCACAAGCATAAAATCTGTCATCCTCTTTGCATACAACACTTAGCACTCATTTTACCACCTTGTATCCAGAGGATCTCCAAGACCTCTCAAAGCCAGACCAAGACTCATGGAATGCAACTACTGACTTACTTTACATCCAGGGAAATTAGGGCTCACAGGAGCTAATCTCTTTAATTTCTCTTCAGACGTGACTCAGAGGGTATAAATTGCCCAAAGTAAATCAGGCCCTGTCCCGGCTGTAAATCACAGCCCTGCAACACTCAGAGGTTCTCATGCTCCCTTGCAGCTCCCAAAGCCAGCCAGCACCTTGAAGAGGCTGGGATCTGCCTCCTGTCCACAGAGGAGGTTGCCTCACCCATAAATTCAATGTGAAGCAAAAGATCTCCCTAAAGACAGACAGCAGTGAGAGTTGGAAGTTATGATGTCCCATCCCTGAAGTGTCCAAGGCCATGATGGAAAGTACTTGGAGCAACCTGGGGTAGTGGAAGGCGTCCCTGCCCATTTCAGGTGTGTGGAATAAATGATCTTTGAAGTGACTTCCAACCCAATCATTTTACAACAAAGGAAAGTAAATCTGATCCATTTCTCTCACAGTCCACTCCTGTTTAGCACCCAGCTGTGGCATGGAGGTACCAATCCCCGCTGAGGTGGGCTTCCAGAGCCCCCTCTCAGCTGGCACTCAGCACAGACTGCAACAGCCATAATGTAACTGCTGGGCAGCCACTTGGAAATGAGAAGCCACCAAATCCACCCACAGCTGCCTTGAGTCTCATCCCCTGAACGATTATTTCTGTAGAGGGAAGGCAGCTGCACCAGGAGTCTGCATCCCTGCAAGGCTGGGGAGAAGGTTCTGGAGGGACACTGGAGACATGAGACAGGAGACAAGGATGAGCTGATGAGGCTCATCTCTTCTCACACCCCTGCAGTGAGTGGCCAGGGCAGTGACTTGCTGCTAAGGCAGGAGGGGACATCTCCCATTTTGAAATTGCTCAACATCGCTAACAAAAAACTGGGTTTTTTTTTAAAGCTAAATAGACTTGCAGAAAAACTTATGCTCTTGCTTTTCTTCCCTTTTTGCTGTTTTCTTTATCTGTCTCTTCTCTTCTCTTCTCTTCTCTCCTCTCCTCTCCTCTCCTCTCCTCTCCTCTCCTCTCCCCAGGACCACTTGCTCACCGCTCCATCAGCACAGATTTATCNCTCCTCTCCTCTCCTCTCCTCCTCTTCTCTTCCTCTTCTTCCTCCTCTTCCCTCTTCCCTCCCAGAACCACATGGTGGAGAAAGGGCCCAAATTTTGCACAAAGGCAGCAGTGCCAGCCTGTGAATCCACCTCTCCAGCCACCCGCCTGGCACCGTGGTGCGACACAGCGTAAAGAAATTCCATGGCAGAGGTGAGGATGCACCTGCTTGGAGGAGCTCATGGCAACAGGAGCCAGCCAGGGACCGGGCAGGCAGCAGCAGGGGGTCCAAAGGCAGCAGCAAAATGTTTGGGATTATCCCAGTGGCAGTAGCTCCGGCAGATCCATCTGATCCAGGAGACCTCCCAGGCACATGCCTAGAGAGCCTGGGGTTTGGCTGAGGATCTGCTCCATCAGCTTCAGCTCACCTTGGCAAAAGGTGCCCAGATACCATGGTGACGGGCTCGGCAGGGATAAACACTGAACATGGGTGTGGGTTGTTTGCATAGTTAGGAAGCTGGCTGGTCTCCATCCCTCCACCCTGCCTCCTCCCAGCAGTGCCAGGACCTCAATCCAAAGTGGTCTCCTTCCTCCTCCTGGGCTGGCTCATCCGCAGGCAACACGGAGGCACTTCCCAAACTGGTTCCCTGCTAGGCAGGGCAGGGTGGGGGACAGCAGTGCTGGGCTGCTGCCTCTTCCTGGGAGGTGGAAGTCATTGCTACCAACATCTGCCTGGACCCACATGNAGCTGGGATATGGTGGCCTTTCACCCACCTCAAAAGAAATCTCTCAGGACCACCACACACCCACTCCTCAGGTGCAAGGGCACATTTCTGAGGAATAGGGAAGAAGGCAATCCAAGAGTAGTGAGAGATAAATCTGTAATTAAGGCAAGCTGCTCACATGAGCGATACTTGAAAATTATGCAGACCTGTGAGCAACGTTGCCATCAGGCACGCAGCTCCTCTCAGGCTTCCAGTAAGGAATAAAAAACCTCTGACTAATACAAAGAGGCCTCCAAATCACTCTTGGCAGAAGCATCCCAGCCTCGGATCCCCTCCCTCTATTCATCACTAAAGCTCTCTCAGGCAAAGGAAAATAAACCGTGCAGCTACCTCACTGACCCAACCTGCAGCAGGGTGCAGCTGGGTGCTGGCTGCCCCTTCTCCAGCATTAAATGACAATGCAATAGCATGGTTTATATGTACATTGTATTAATTTTTGTATTGTATGTAAATTTATACTATGTATTACACACAAAAAGATACACTATACAGGTGTGTATATTTATAAATGTATTATATATTGTGTTTCTATAAAATATTTTATATATATATATACGTAAAATAATACAAATATTACGGGAATAACAACACACAGATGAGGCCCATCTTGATTCCATATTCCCATCTCCATCCTGCCAGGAAGGCAGGGGCAGGGATGAGTCCTCACATCACTGCCTGCTTTTCCAAGATCATCCACACACACTCAGTAATATCGCATTTCTCTGCGGTCTGAGATCCCTCACCTTTTCTAATTTCTTCCAAGTGTATAAAGGCATTCCACCAGGGAGACTTAATGGGAAAAAGACCAGGGCAGGGAAGACTCCAGTTTTGAAACTATTTTAATAACTCGTTATTTAATTAAGAGCAATAGCTCTGAAATTATGTCAGTGAAACTTGCTACTTATTTATTAATTAGAGGAGGAATTTCAAAGGAGGCTACGGGAGAGAGGTGCTGGACAGCCCCGGGCTGGCTGGAAAATCCCAGGTTTCTCCAGCTAATGCTTGCTCAGCGCTCAAACACGCCGGGTCTGACTCCTGACTGCCTGGCACCTGAAGTAAACAGTGTCAAGCACAGGCAAAAAGTGAGTGTTAAACGCGGCCCGTTGTGGATCGGGGGTCTGGAAAGTCCTTGCTGCAGCGGTGGGAGTGGTGGAAGGCATTGGAAGACCAGGGAGAGACCACAGAGCATCTCCTCTACCTTCCCAGGAGACTTGCTGGGCTGCCCTGGTGTGGATACACCATGATATGTGCCGAGAAGCCTGTAAAAGGTTTCTCCTCTGGTGTGGGGTGCTGGAGATGCTGAAGGCACAAATGTTTGGCCATGCCCATGGTATCACTCCCTGCAAACAGCTCTCGGACAGACCCAGCAACATCAAAATACTCCCGGGGGAGAAACCCCTCTCTGATTCCAACTCCACCAGAGGGAGGAAAAAGTCCCATTCAGCTCCATCCCCGCAAATATTGCACCTGGGTGAACTGGAAGGCGGTTCCACGTCCCCTTTCTGGGGGCAGAAGGAGCTGCAGGTCCTGGCAGAAGGACGAGCCGAGCGCTCCCGTCCACCCAAGGCGCTCCGGGCAGCAGCGCCGGGATGGCCGAGCGCCGGATCCTCCTCCGCCGAGCACATTCCTCCCCTCCTGCCCTCATTCAGCACAACCTTAAACAAAACCACCGCTGTTGTTTTGATCCGCGGCGAGGATCCGGGAATTGCCTTCAAGGGGTCAGGGGAGTTTGGAGAGGGGGTTTGGGCTGCTGAAACTGAGCTTCACCTCCAGAAGGAGCCGTTGAAAACACAAGCGCTCAGCTGGGTATAACACACTGTCCTGCTGCATCCCGCCTGCCAGTGAAGAAGCAAAAACGTCCCAAGACAGACTGAGGTTTACACCCAAGCTCCAGATATGGGGTCTCCAGATAAAGGAGCTGCAGCTTCCCCATGCCAGCCTCGCCTGCAGCGCAGAGCAGGTCAGCCTGAGCTGGGCTTAACCCTGCACCAAGCATCAACCTCCTCCCAACCATGCTTCCCAGCACGTCTTTAAACACAATTTTTCTGCCAGCATTAAATCTTCCGAGACATTTTAACTACTCAAGATGAGAACGGGATTTTTTTTTTTTTTCTCGCAAGTTTTCTGCAAAGAGCAACCGAAAACGGAAACTCCTTCAACACAAATACTGACAAACAAGTATTAAAAATGCATAATGGAATATAACAGGTATTATCTTGAAAAATTATAGACATATATTTCTATCTATCATACATTTCCATCTACTGAAATATTTCTAATACATCATTCTATTCTATTCTATTCTATTCTATTCTATTCTAAATATTAATCAACTGCCTCATAAGATCTCTTCTGGCTACCCAGGTGGACATACTGGAAGATCTGTTTTTGCACTGGTATTCCCTATCTAAAGCAAATAAACATACAACTAAGCTGGAC
>VWYO01019594.1:0-26986 GCA_013400275.1 Rhadina sibilatrix
CCTCCATCCATCCCTCCCTCCTGGGCCGTGCTCACCTGGGCACCGCCTTGTCGCTGTGGGACATGAATGAGGAGACCGAGTCTGGTTCAGAAGGCTGCTGGACCCCTAAATGAGGAGGGGCCGAGCTGTTTATTTTCCATGCTTGTTTTATACTTTTACAAAGCACCCACCTTAGAGGTGGGGACCCCAAGTGACCATTGGTCACTTGATGAGACCATCACGCAAAGTCCCTCCTCTGGGAAAGCGTGAGGAAAACATCTTTATTTACAAATAGCATGACCTTGTGCACTATGTAGAGTGCTGGGAAAGAAATTCCCAAAAGCAAAACATGAGGCACGAATTGTGGCTACACCACCTGGCTGCTCACTGCCTGCGGTGTCACTGGTTCTGTCTGAGCTGAGCTGGGGACACTTGGGCAGAGATCCCTGTCGTACCTTTGTCTCTCAATGCCTTTTTGTGCATTTGTGCCTTTGTTTCTTCACGTCATTTCAATGATTTCTAGTCCAAAGTGTCGTTCAAGAGGCTGCGTTTTAAATATTTGCCAAAATGTCGGCGATTTTGCTGTTTCACCTGTGGGCATCCAAAAATATTTTTTAATAGAAGTTAAACTAACTCAACTCGGCTGCTGAAGGTATTGTGGTCAGTCGTGCCAGGTGTTTCTGGGAAGCAGCTAAAAAAAACCCCTAACTGGCACTGCCACTCATTGTTTGCAGCAAAGAAAGATCTCACAATTCCTTAGTGCTTTGTACATTATTTTTTCATGTTTTGCTAGGCTTTTTAGGGATATACATCTCTTCTGTGTGTGGAGAATAAATACCCTGAAGTCTACAAATCACCAAAGATTTGTTCTTACTTGTCAGTCTGGTACAAATCTAGAAATACAGTTCACATGGGATTTTGGTTGTGCTCTGTAACAGATAAGAGAGTGCTGCAGAAGTGCATTTTTTCCAATTAATGATAATTAGTGAAGCAGTAGATAGTTTATGTGTTGATGCAGGTTTGCAGAGGGAAGAACTTCAGAACAGATAAAGTTCTTAAGAATGTTGGGATTAGACCTGTAGGACTGGTCACTGCAAATAGTTGCTCTGAAAAACATGGCAGAACCTTTTCATCCAGGTCACTCCTCAAGGCTGGGGTGGTGGTTTCAGGTCACCCAGGCTGCTCAATAACTCTGTGTGTCCACAAAACCTGTTTGTGTCCACAATGTTGGTCAGTCAACAAACCCAACAGATCCCTGACTGTGGTCACTGTAACACTGAGTTTGTGGTTTTACTGCAGGTTTTGGTGCATGTCCCATGTCCTGGGAACAGTCAGGTTCCCACTTTGCAGCTCGTGCATGGGATGGGCCGAGGAGCTGCACCTGGGCTGTGCTGAGGTTTGAGATGGGCAGCAAGAGCCAGCATTCTGCTGGATCATATTTACGTGTTGTGTTTAAAAAGCCAGCTCCTCAGTGTTCAGAACAGTCTCTAGTGACAAGTGTCACCTAAAGGTGACATGAACACGAGCATTTCCCACAAGATCCTGGCTGTGGGTTTAGTCTGGACTCTGGCAGGAGCTCTGACCTGGGGATATCAATGCACACATTTTCCCCTGGGTGTTTCTGTGTGGCTCCTGAGGTGCCTGTAATGCAGTGCTGAGGGGCTTTCCAGAGCTGGCTCGGCTTGTTTGGGAAGGGGTTTAGGGTAAACCAGAGAAAGGGATTTTCCTACTGACACAGACAAGTGTGCAGGAGATTACACTGCTGCAGGAAAGCTTGCAAAGTCTGCATCCTGTGCTGGTTCTGACTTCTCCTGCACAGCTGAGAAGATGGAAGTCCTTCTCTCAGCCTCAACTCATTGTTTTTACTTTAGTAAAAACTTTGGGCACATTGCAAACCTCTCTGTGTTATGTCAGATTTCAATTGGTATGGAAAAAGCCCAGGTTTTTAAGGCTCTACTTTTTGATTAGAACAGTGTATAACTATTTTGACTTCTCATAAGAATGTTCAGTCTGTAGATGTGGTTCCTAGAACCCAAGGGAGCAGCTGGAGCAGTGTCAGGGGAGTTTGGGGTTGCATATCAGGGAAAAGTTCTTCCCCAGGAGGTGGTGAGCACTGGATAGCCTCTCCAGGGAATGGGCACGGCCCCAGGGCTGCCAGAGCTCCAGGAGCATGTTCTGTGATTCTAATTAATATTAAATAGTGCTCTTCCAGCTCCATCCCTGCACTCCTCCCTGCTGGACTGGAGGGGCTGCAGGTGACCTGGGTGCCTGGGCTTGGTCCTGCAGGGTTGTTTCTGTTGGTGATACAGACAGGAGTGGGCAGCACAGTGCCTGTTCCTGCTGCTCAGGACCAGAAAAACTCTGCTTGGTCAGAACTTTCAGGGAGCTAATGCTGGGAGAATTGTTAGATACATTTCATCCCATTTGTGCAACTTCTGTCTCGTTTGGTTTTGCATTTCTGGCTGGGAACAAGTTTGATGTTCTCTGTGAAACAAACAGTTCTGAGTCCAAGGTCTGGTGCAGCCCTGCTCAGTGCCAGGCTGAGGCCAGGAGTGTTGCCCAACTGGTGCTTCTGCAGTTCATGGTCTTGTAAATCATTATGGTTTGCAAAAGCTCTCTCTTCCCCTTTGAGATGGCTTAGTTTTCTTTTATAGTGTGAGGTATTAACTCCAAACCCCACATGATTGAGTGCATTGTGCTTGTAATTCTCAGCTTGCTGCTAATGCCATCTCTGCATAACCACAATGGAGGAAGGGACCTTTTTTCAGCAGATTTAGGAGTTAGGGAGTGGATTTTTTGACTGCAGGTCTCCAGGTGTCATAGACTTCATAAATTGTTTGTGTGTGTATATATAAATATGTATCTCAGTGCTAATACTCTACATTTGTCCCAGCTGTCCTGCTTCTCTCACAGCTGATGGTTGGCTATGAGGAATTTAAAATACAGGCATTTTTATGATGGTTTATATGTGACTTTTTTAAACTGGTGAAATCCCTCCCTGAAAACCTGCTGGGTTTGACAGCAGAAAATCGAGCTGCATGTTTATGATGTCTGTGTTAAAATGTCTGTTGGGAAGTATCAGTTCTGACAGTGGCATGAGACAGTGCCAGTGCTTAAAGCAAAGAGATTTCAGAGTAACTAGTGTATTTGTCTTAGTGATTTCTTCCTGTTGTGTCTGCAGAGCCATCATCATCTCTGGAGGACCAAACTCTGTGTATGCAGAAGATGCACCATGGTTCGACCCAGCCATCTTCACAATAGGAAAGCCAGTGCTTGGGATCTGCTATGGGATGCAGGTGCTGTTGGGAGACAACACAGAGGCCTTGGGGCTGGGAAACATCTCCAGGAGCTTGTCCACAGCCACCTTCTGGGCCCCATTTCTGCATGAACTGAAGGGGCAGTGCTGGAGGAGCTGCTTTCCACACAGGCAGTGCCACAGGAGCATTCAGCTGATGGACTGAGCTTGCTCTGTGTTCCTCTCTCAGCTCTGCCCTGTCTTGTCGTGGCCTTAAACTGAGGGAGGGCAGATTTGGGTTAGAGATTAGGGAGAAACTCTTCCCCAGGAGAAGGGGCAGGCCCTGGCACAGGGTGCCCAGAGCAGCTGTGGCTGCCCCTGGATCCCTGGAAGTGCCCAAGGCCAGGCTGGACGGAGCTTGGAGCAGCCTGGGACAGTGGAGGGTGTCCCTGCTCCTGGGAGGAGTGAAATGGGATGAGCTTTAAGGTCCTTTCCATCCCAAAACAGTTTGGGACCAGCTGCATAAATGTTTTTTCTCTGCTGCAGTGCTGTGAATCGAGTTCCACCCTCCCTGGTTTTGTCAGAGTAAATACAACCTGTCAGTCACTCATTAGTTCTGCCCAGCTGCTGCTGAAAAAGGCACCTCTCCTGGCAACAAGTGGAGCAGTGTCTCAGGCATGGGCTAGCATGGTTCTTAAGAGTGCTTAGCACTCCCTCACAAAAAAAGGAATGACCCTTCCTTTCCTTTGGGCTCACTGGAGATCCTGCAGGGAGCTGGCAGGTCCCAGCTGAGCTAAACAAGCTCCCAGGGAGACAAGGGCTGCTTTAGGTGCCTGACTTCTGCTTGTGCACCTTGGCTTTTCCAGGCTCAGTCACAAAATAGAACTAAGGGAATAAATTCAGGATTTTGGCGTGGCCTGGGGCAGTAGCTGGTTTGCAGAGCAGCCCTTTCTGAGGGAAGGAGCTGTGCCCTGTGGAATAAACCTGATTTTGCAGATCTCTGCCTGTGGGGTTCTGCACCCTGTGTGTGGCAGTGGGGAATGAGCTCAGTGCAGAGCAAGGATTAATTCTGAGGGGAATTCCTACAACTTTGGAAAACAGGAGTGTGGTGAGGTGCTGCCAGCCCTGGTGAGAGGGATGGAGTGGTGCAGGTTGTGAGGAGCTTTTTCAAGGAGTCCTTTTGCTCTGCAGATGATGAACAAGGTGTTTGGAGGGACGGTGCACAAGAAGAGCGTTCGGGAGGATGGAGTGTTCAGCATCACCCTGGACAACACCTGCTCACTCTTCAGGTGCACACACATTCCCACTTACCAAAGCAGTTCCAGTCTGGGAAAGGGTGTCTGGATGAGAGGAAGGTTATTTTTTTTAAAAAGGAGCAAAATTAGCTGATAATTTCTGATAAAACTTGAACAAGTGTGGTCACAAATAAGCAGGTTACTCATTGAAGCAAATACTTAGGAGTAACTTTCCAATTGGCTCTAAAAAAGCAGGTGTATTTGCTGGAATATTGTATAAACCCCTTATTTCAGAGTCCTCACTGAGACACTGTGAGTGCACCGTGATCTGAGAATATTTGAGCTAAACTCCTGTCTCCTGCAGTGCACTGCTCTTGTATTTGGTGGTGCCCATCCAGTTTTGGAAAAGGCACAGAAAATCCAAACCCATTCCTCTTCCACCTTCCTTTAAAACTGCTGTGTGATGTTTTATAAACCAGAATTAGATTCCTTGATAATTTTGTTGATGGCTTTCAAGTTCCTTGTAAAAACAGTTTACTCATCCCTGGTGTTGCAGTTTTATTATCTTCCTCCTGTAGGGCTCCTGCAGAACTATGTGCTGAATTGTCCCCAAAACACATAGTTCTGAAAGAGAAAAGTTCACTTGGTTGAAATAAAAAGCAATACTCCCAGTATCCTGATTGACTCCAGATCGTTCCCCATGTCCCAGAGAGGATTTCAGTACTGGGGTGTTTATAAGGAGAATCCCACAAACCCTTCAGAATCAAGATCAGTTCCCTCTGGCAGGAGGCATCTCAGAGCTGCAGAAGGCTGTTCCTGGGAAGGAAATCCTGCAGACATTTCAAACCTCCTGGTCTGTCAAGATGTGCTTTTGTTGGAATCCCTCAGGGCACCTCTCGGAAAGGCAGGGAGTTCAATCTTTGTTCTTTCTTGAATTGATTCTGGTTTTTAATCCTGGTTTAGGGGCCTTCAGAAGGAAGAGCTTGTGCTCCTCACTCATGGAGATAGCGTGGATAAAGTAGCTGACGGATTCAAAGTGGTGGCACAGTCTGGGAATATCATAGCAGGTATTTATTTTATCCTGAGCTTGTCTTCTGATAATGTTTGGGAAAGTAAAAAATTGTGGCAGACATGAGTTAGGACCAAATGGGAACAGAGTAATAGCTCTTGTTATTTAATTGCCAAGCAACTGAACTGTTTTTAACAATTTCAGGTGTGTTTGTATGTCGAGCTGTTGCAATAATAAAGCAATAGACTTTAAAAGGAATGATCCTGATTGAAATGTGGTTGAAGTTGGCATTATTTACATAGTTTATATTACTTTAAAGCATGCATGTGTTGTTTGTCTCAGAAATAAAATATCCTGTGCTCCTGAGGCAGGGGAGAGGGAGACCTGCACTGTGGTGTGCAGTGCCAGTGGGGTTTGGGTTGTGCACTGTAATAGTACAAGTCAGGCACTGTTTAATTATTAAAGCTTTATTAACTTGTTACTGTATTTAATATTGCATGGATGTTCAACTGAGCAAGAGGAATGTAGATACTGAAAGCAGGACTTTAACATCAGGCAGAGATTGTCACGGGAGATGGTGGGAGCTCAGAATTTGGGGGTTGAAAGGCACTGGAGTTTCTGAGTCCCAAAGAGCCACTTTGAGTCTCTTGCTGGGCTTGGGCACGCATTCAGTTCCAGCTGATTTATTTATTTATTGTTTTGTCCTGTGTCCCAGGCATAGCAAATGAGTCTAAAAAACTCTATGGAGCCCAGTTCCACCCCGAGGTGAGCCTGACAGTGAACGGGAAGATGATCCTGAAGAACTTTCTGTACGACATCGCGGGCTGCAGCGGCACCTTCACCGTGGAGAACAGAGAGCTGCAGTGCATCCAGGACATCAAGGAGAAAGTGGGCTCCTCCAAGGTCCTGGTGAGTGGAGCCAGAGCTGGGGGCTGCTTGGCAGAAGCACTGCCAGGTGCTGGGGTTGGTTTGGGAGGTGGGGAATCGTGGATTTGGGTCCTGTGATACAGCCTTGCACCTGGCCAGACTGTAATGAGCCCCCTGAAGGTGTGTCAGGTCTGCAACCTCCCAGAGTGGCTAAATAATATTGCCAGACTGCTCCTTGGGTGTGTTTTGTAAAGCAAAGGTTTTAATAAATGGTAAAATAACAAACAGTGCACAAATAAAAGAACAAAAGCCGTTCACAGGTGCCAGAGAAGCATCTGACACCTGACTAAGACACTCCCAAAAAAATTGTATCAGCCATGCGATGAGCCTGGATGGCCCATGGGCAGCAGATACCCCTGGAGTTCTGAGGGATAAAGAAAACACCTCCCCAGCTGACAGGTGGCAAACAGAATACACACTGCTGGTTACATCCTGCAGCCCTGGTTCGTGCCTGAGATGTTTTGGTTTCTCTGAAACTTTTCCCAGAGAGTTTTCTGTCAACAAGAGACAAGTTTTTCTAACTGTAACCTTTGTTTACATTCCTTTCCCTAGGAGGGCCTTCTCCTTGATGTCCCTCTGTTCTGACCAATGTGACTGAGGAAGTTTGTCTTTCTTTCACCAACTGAGTTGTTCTCTGTAGAACAGCATAAAATGGGAGAGATTCCTGGAAATAAATACAGTCACTGTCAGCCTTCTGAAGCGGGAGGCTGTGTCCTTGTGGTGTACAACAGCATCAGCACACTGCAGCCCAAGGCAGTCGTGTCCCCATCCCTGCTGTGTGTCGCCTTTCCCTGTGCCCAGCTGAGCCCTGGCTCTTCTGTCCCTGCTGTGTGTGTCCCTCCCTGTGCCCAGCTGAGCCCTGGCTCTCCCCTGTCCCCAGGTGCTGCTGAGCAGCGGGGTGGATTCCATGTGCTGTCCCCATCCCTGCTCTGTGTCCCCCCTGCCTGTGCCCAGCTGAGCCCTGGCTGTCCCCTGTCCCTGCTGTGTGTCCCCTTTCCCTGTGCCCAGCTGTCTGTGCCCTGTCCCCAGGTGCTGCTGAGCAGCGGGGTGGATTCCATGTGCTGTCCCCATCCCTGCTGTGTGTCCCCCCTGCCTGTGCCCAGCTGAGCCCTGGCTGTCCCCTGTCCCTGCTGTGTGTCCCCATGCCCAGCTGTGTGTCCCCTGTCCCCAGGTGCTGCTGAGCGGCGGGGTGGACTCCACGGTGTGCACGGCGCTGCTGAACCGCGCCCTGAACCGCGAGCAGGTCATCGCCGTGCACATCGACAACGGCTTCATGCGCAAGAGGGAGAGCCAGGCCGTGGAGGAGGCCCTCAAAAAGCTGGGCATCCAGGTGAAAGGTACCAGCCCCCTCCCTGCTCTGCCTCCCTCGGGCCGTCCCTGGGGGGTGGGGGTTCTCCCTGCCTGCCCTGAGGGGTGGGTTTCCTTGAGCTGCTGTTCCCAGACCCTGGCATGAGGCCTGGTCGGTGATGTGGAACCACCTTCACCCCTTTACACCTGGAATGTCAGCCCTTTACACCTGGAATGTCAGCCCTTTACACCTGGAATGTCAGCCCTTTATCCCTTTACACCTGGGTAATGTTAGCTCTTCACCCCTTTACACCTGGAATGTTAGCCCTTTACACCTGGAATGCCAACCCTTCACCCCTTCACCCCTGGAATGTCAGCCCTTCACCCCTGGAATGTCAGCCCTTCACCCCTGGAATGTCAGCCCTTTACACCTGGAATGTCAGCCCTTCTTTCCTGCATTGGAGTGTACAGGGAGCTGCCCCATCCCTTCAGATGTTGGTGTGTTCTGCAGGCAGGGCACAGCAGAGCAGTGCATCTGAGCCTTGCTGGCTCNAGCCCTTCACCCCTTTACACCTGGGTAATGTTAGCTCTTCACCCCTTTACACCTGGAATGTTAGCCCTTTACACCTGGAATGCCAACCCTTCACCCCTTCACCCCTGGAATGTCAGCCCTTCACCCCTGGAATGTCAGCCCTTCACCCCTGGAATGTCAGCCCTTTACACCTGGAATGTCAGCCCTTCTTTCCTGCATTGGAGTGTACAGGGAGCTGCCCCATCCCTTCAGATGTTGGTGTGTTCTGCAGGCAGGGCACAGCAGAGCAGTGCATCTGAGCCTTGCTGGCTCCTCTGCTGAGGGATCCTGTTCAGCTGCTGCAGAACTCACCCAATTTCCATTTTCTCCAGTGTCTTCATTAACACTTTGGACTTCACTTCTTGTCCTGAGTCTCTCCCTTTGTCAACTGTGAGCTCATTTGGGTGATTGAATGCTACTATAGCCAAAATGACTTTCAGGGCATTTTCTCTTGCCTTGAAAGGGGTGCATTTTAATGGTTTTGGAGTGACTTTGTGAGAACAAGGTGTTGATTTGTCAAAGGTTGGACACAGTGATCTGGGAGGTCTTTTCCAACCTTTATGATCCTGTGAAGGAGTCAGCTGAGAGAGCAGGAAGTGCCCAGACGTGGCTGATGGGAAGGCTCAGAGGGTTTTTTTGTACCCCAAGTATGAGGAGGTCAGAGAAGAGACCAAGTCTGTGCCAGCAGCACGAGCTGCTCTGCTCTGTGTGCCTGGCTGCTGATTACTGAGCAATAGCTGCCTGTTCTGGGCCTCTGGGCCTTGTCCAGGGCTTCTCTGTGTTCTGCTCAGGCAGTGTGGCACTGGGCACAGTGCAGCCTGGGCTGCTGTGTCCACAGCTTCATTCTAAACACATTTTTCTAAACTTATTTTTTATTTTTTTTAGTGGAAAATCCATGTCTTTTGACTCTGTGGAGCAATAAACCTGGGCTCTGGCAGGCAGCCAGAGGGACAAGTGGAGGGAATCCCTTTGCTGCAAATGCTCCTTCTGTAGGTCATGGAGTTCAGTGCTGGTAAAAGATGCCAGAGAGCCTCCCAGCTGACCTCTGGCTTGGGAGCCTCTCTAAATTAAGAGGCATAATGTAGCAGGAGTAAATAGTGCATCATTTAATTTTGGTTGCAGAAGGGCCTTGGGGAAACACTGTCCTGTAAACTATGTAAAGCAAGTAAATGATAATCTAAGAGGGAAGCAAGAACTGGACTTGCACGTGGCTGCCTAATCTTACAGGGTGGAAAAAGTAATAGGTTAATAATAGAAATAAAAAGGCTCTTGTTACAATTAATTTTTTGAGGTATTGAGCAGCCCTGTTTAATGCAGTTGATAGTCAAAGGAAATTATTTGTATTTTTTGATTTTTTTTTTTTAAGCAATAGAGTGAAACTTCGATTTTGTATCCTGCATAAAAATCTTTGTTGATTTTGTAAAAAAAATAAAACCAACCTAAACCCCTGTGATTTCCTGCAGTGGTGAATGCAGCCCATTCATTCTATAATGGCACAACAACTCTGCCCATCTCAGATGAGGACAGAACTCCACGGAAAAGAATCAGCAAGACCTTAAATATGACCACAAGTCCTGAAGAAAAGAGAAAAATTATCGGTGACACCTTTGTCAAGGTAATGTTTACTTGTTTGGTTGAAGTTTGTAAATGTTGTGATTCCTGGGTTGAAGTTTGTAAATACTGTGATTCCTGGGTTAATCACTGTTTAGTCAGTGGCATCAGGGCTTGTGCGAGCTGGGGATGGCCCCAGAAGCCTTTGGCAGGTGACAGGGAGAACATTTAACCAGGTGCTGATGTTCCTGGAGATATTTTTGATATTTTTATTTAGATGGGGAGATACTTTTTTCCATTTGCTGTTCAACAAAAAGGTGGGGAACCTGGAGCATTTCAGCAGTGGGACTGTGGCATCATCAGCTCCCTGGCTGTGCCTTCAGAGCTCCCTGGCTGTGCTTTCAGAGCTCTCTGGCTGTGCTTTCACAGCTCCCTGCCACGGGTCAGACAATTCATTCTTCCTGAGACCCCTGAGAGCCCCCAAGTGCCACAGCTCTCCCTTTCTCTGCCCCTGCTGCAGATTGCCAACGAGGTGATCGGGGAGATGAACCTGAAACCTGAGGAGGTTTTCCTTGCCCAGGGCACCCTGAGGCCTGACCTGATCGAGAGTGCTTCCCTGGTGGCCAGTGGCAAGGCTGAGGTGATCAAAACCCACCACAACGACACCGAGCTGATCCGCAAGCTGCGCGAGGAGGTGAGGGCAGGGCTGCTGCTGCTCTGGCTGCCACAAAGGCAGCATCAGACACTCACTGCTGGCAGCCTGAGAGCCCGTTGTAATGTGGCCTTTATTGCCTTTCTTGGGTTGCCAAGAGTCTTTATCTGAAGCCCAGAAAAGCTTTTGAAACTTTTCTGTTTAGTGTTGGCGTGTGAAGCAGAGGTGGGGGAGTGCCTGATTTGATAGCCACCATCCCTGGATGTGTTTAAAAACAGACTGGGTGTGGCACTTGGTGCCATGGTCTAGTTGAGGTGTTAGAGCATGGGTTGGACTGGATGATCTTGAAGGTCTCTTCCAACCTAGAAATTGGGTGATTCTGTGATTTTCTGCCTCTGGAGTGGTGAGTTCTCTGACTGTGTGATATTCTAAGAAAGAGCCAACACAGGGGAGAGACCTCAGCCAGCAGTCTGGTGGAAGGTGCTCAGTTACCAGCTGCCACCCCCAGGAGAGAACTGATGATCCCCATTTCTTGTTCTGATCCCTGCACAAAGCGTTTCCAAGGCTTTGGGCTTGGGTTGAACACCCAGCAGAGACAAGAAAGGTCTGAATTCCTGCAGGCAGAGGCAGCTTGGCCTTACAGCTCTGTCTGCTCTGCTGCAGCCAGGTTCTTCTGGCACAAACTGGGACTTCCTGGTCTCACCCTCTGTCCTGCAGCTGTTCCACAAAGCCCACATTCACATGGAATTTCTTTCCAGTGTTTATGGAATCCTTGGCACTGGTGCTGTGAGGTCAGGCCAGTTTGGGTGCCAGAGCCTAAACATTCTGAGGCTTTTTGTTTGGATATGTGAGCTGGAGTGTAAAATGCCTTTTTTTTTTTTTTTTTTCCTAGGGTAAAGTAATAGAACCCCTGAAAGACTTTCACAAAGATGAAGTGCGAGTGCTGGGAAGAGAGCTTGGCCTTCCTGAGGAGCTGGTTTCCAGGCATCCCTTCCCAGGTGTGGAGCTGGTGGATCACAGCAGAGTTCTTTAGCAGATCCAGAACAACTGCAGTGTAAAACTCGGCTTTAAACACAGGAAAAAAATCCATTTAGCTTTTCACTTAAACACAGTCTTTCAGGAAAAGACAACTTGAGAGCAGCTTGATAAATGCACGCCGTGTTTTATAATTGAGCCCTTGTTTGGCTTTGGTGGGAGAAGGCAAAGGAGGAGTTGTCAGTAAGTGCAGTGAGCTCTGCCTGAGCGGCCAGGTGGATCTGACCTGCAATAATGGCCTGGCTCTGCCTCTCCAAGGGGCATTTGCTGTTGTGAGAGTCAATGCTCAACCTTCCTAACACGAGCTCTCCACCAGAAAAGAGCAAAGTTGATGATTGGGGGTTGGTTTGGTTTTTCCTTGGGGGTGTGAAGACACCTGAAGCTTAGGCACAGTGGCAGAATGCTCAGGGCTCCACACCTGCAGGTGAAAACTGCTCCCTTCCTTTGGTGCAATGCTTGTCCAACCTTGCTTTGCAGGTCCTGGCCTGGCAATCAGAGTGATCTGTGCTGAAGAGCCTTACGTGTGCAAAGACTTCCCAGAAACAAACAACATCTTGAAAATAGTGGCAGATTTTTCTGCCAGTGTGAAGAAGGTAAGGAAATTCCAGATTTGGATTTGAGTGATGGTTCTGTAGTGACTTGTGGTGAGGTTTAGTCTGCTAAAAGGACTGTTTTGTGCCCTTAAGGAGTGCTGCCTCCAAGTAGAGCTCAACTGGAGCTGTTCAGTGGAATTTTTAGTGCTGTGACTGGTGCAAGTGTTGAACCATTTCTGGAAAGTGCAACTTTATTCACCTTTCAAATAATAAACTAATTCTGCTGTAGTTAAACTTTGTGCAGATGAGATCACACAGTGTCAGGAACAGACCTTCCCTCCCTGAAGGGGTTGTAACATTGGAGGTTTGCACACCCCAGAACTCACTGGGTGTGTAAATGCAAGTGCAGGAGCCAGGAAGTGCTGCTGGCCAGGTGCCCTGACCCACAACCTGGGATTCTGAATGGGTGATGTTTGACTGGCACCTCTCCTAACTGTGCTGACCTTTGTGGTGGCTGTCAGGCATTAGAGGGCTCTGCTCTGATGTGTGAGTCCAAAACAACTTCCAGAACCTTTCTGGTAAATCCTGGAGGGCAGGGATTTCCATCTGCCTTTCCTTTAAAAGACAGGGAATTGTGGTGCCATAAAACTGGAAAGTGCAGCTTTGGGAAGGAGAAAATGAGCAGAGGAAAAGAGCTTCCCCTATGGCCTTGGAGAGTTCCAGCTCCAAATGCAGTGTGATCACAGAAAAGTGCTTTTGCTAATGTTTAATTGTCAGGTGAGGGGTAGCTTTTAAATACTTCCAAGGGTTAAATGCAGACTAAGCAAACAGTGACTTAAATAACAATTTTATTTGTGCCGTGCAAGTTCCGTTTGAGGGCCTGGGAGCTTTATTTTTAATTCCAGTCTCTTGTTGTGCATCCTCTTCCAGCCTCACACTTTGCTGCAGAGGGTGAAGGCGTGCACGAGCGAGGAGGACCAGGAGAAGCTGATGCAGATCACGAGCCTACATTCACTGAATGCCTTCTTGCTACCAATCAAAACGGTGGGAGTGCAGGTACAGGGCTCCTGCCAGGGGCTGCTCCTGCCAGGGCAGCTGTGGGCAAACGTCTCTGCTGCTCCAGGGGGTGGCAGTGGAGCTTGGCTCGGGAAGGGAAGCTGGAGGTGGCAGTGCCAGCCTTGTCCTGTGTGGGTGCAGGTGTTGGCGTCCCTCATCTCAGTGCCAGGGGCTCTCTGGGGACACTGTCACTCAGCAGCAGCTGCTGCAGCCCCTCTGAGCTCTGCTGGCCCCACTCAGGCTCAGGAGTGCTTGGCTGCATTGGGGAAGAATCCACTTTGCTGTGTTTGGACGTGGCTGTTGCCCTTTGCAGTTCTTTTCTGAGCTGTGCTGATCCCTCTCCTTGGGAAGGGAGGAGCACTGAGATCTGTGCAGCAGCTGAGTTCCCTTCCCCTCCCTGTGGGCACAGACACAAAGCAGGGGCAGGTGCAGAGCTGGCACTCTCCTGGAGCTGTGTGCAGTCACTCAGAGATTTCCTTACTGAGCAGTCGTGCCTGTAAATCACCTTTCCCTGCACTCTGTGTTGAATCCCTCCTCGTATTTTATTTTCAGCTGCCTAATGCTGCATGTGGCTCTTTGCAGTCAGCTTTGGTTACTGCTTCAGGCTGCAGTGTCATCAAATTTCTGTGCTTTGTCACCAGAGCACCAACACTGGCCACTGGATGAGCCTGAGCATTCCCTTTGGCAGCCCTGTCAGCGGGCTCTGTGTTGTCTCACCCACTCAGTCTCTCACTGGTGTCACCAGCTCGGTGTCTGCTCAGTGCTGGCCCACCCTGTGGTCCTGTCACCTGCAGGAGGGCCAGGGAGGAGCTGTGGGTGGCTTTGGCAGCACAGCTGGTGCTCAGCATGCTTGTCTCTGCTCCCCAGGGGGACTGTCGCTCCTACAGCTACGTCTGTGGCATCTCCAGCAAAGATGCTCCACACTGGGAGTCCCTGATGTTCCTCGCCAGGCTCATACCCCGCATGTGCCACAACATCAACAGGTGAGTCCTGAGCCACCTTTGTTTGTCACCCTCGAGCTGGTGTGTGGAAGTTTAGCAGGTGCAGACATTCCCCTGTTGAATCTGGGGCGTGATGTTTTTATGTGTCGGACAGGTGTATGGTACAGAGGTCACAAACACACAGCAAATCAAAATATGGGTTTATTTCCAGCTTGAAAAGAAATTGCTGGCCTATATCCTTGGATTAGGGAGCATCCACTATAATTTATGCAAATCTCTTCTGCAAGACTCCAGCCTGACGTGCTGAGCTGTGCTGCGGTTTGGTTTGCCTTTGTGTCAGGAAGGGATTTGTGTGGGGCTGTCAGGTCTGATGGCACAGGGAGAGCTCCAAAGCTGGGCAGTTTGATCTTAATGGAGCTCTCTGAGGATACATTTCCTACCTACTCGAGTCCATAACTTTTCCAGCAGCTGAAGGTGCTTAGACATGAAATCAGCTCTGGAGAATTATGCCCTCCTCGCCTGGCTGTGTGATTTCTGCCAGAACTGCTTAGAGTTGCTTATAGCAAAACTTCATTTTCTCACATAAGTGACACCTACTGACCGAGCTTTTACTCTAAAAGGTGAGACCTGGAATTGCAAGATACCTGTTTAAATTAAGTGCAGAGGGGACAAAAGAAGGCATTAAATCAGGATTGCCTGTGCAGTTCCAGAGTATGTCAGAAAAAATGAAACTAGAAGCCAGTTTGTGGCTTTAGAGCACCGCTGATTTCTTGAAGCTCTGCTGGGTTTAACAGCTCTGGGAGCTCTGCTCTCCCTGTGGTTTTTGCAGGCTCCACTGCTGTTCCAGGGACTCTGAGGAGGGCTCTGCCATAGCTGGTCTCCTGCCCAGCTGTGCTCACAGGCTCTGTGTTCCTGACAGAAATGCACAGTATAAACTGGCATATCTGTGTGTTTTGGGTTGTAGACAAGCACTCCTGGCTTGTGCCTGCAGACTCAGAGCTGCTGTGAGCCCCTCGTGCTGAGGCCATGCAGACCCTGCTGCTTTGTTCTGCAGCAGCTGAAAGGCAAGGAATGAGATGAAAAACATCAGGCTGCTGTGCCTGCCCTGCATTCAGAAGACATTCAGTCGCAGATGCACTTCTGTAGATGTGTAAATCGCAATTAGTGCTGAAAACCCTTCCTTAACAACGAGGTGTGGCATTTGCTGGGAGGTGGGGTGGCTTTGCTGTTCAGCCCGGTGACAGAATGGAGCAGGGTGCTGGTTTCCAGCTGTTGCCAGCTGTGCCCTGCAGCAGCAGCAGGTCTGAGGCAGGCTGCTTTGTTCTTGCAGAGTGGTGTACGTGTTCGGGCCCCCTGTCAAGGAGCCCCCCACGGATGTCACCCCCACCTTCCTGACCACAGGAGTCCTCAGCACTTTACGTCAGGCTGACTTCGAGGCTCACAACATTCTCAGGGAGTCTGGTAGGTGCTCCCCCTCATCCCAGGGATCAGCCTCCCTTCTCCTTCCAGCTGGTTTTATTTCCAGATCCCTGCAAACCCGGTGGGTGCTGTCGCAGTGGTGCTGTCAAAAGCTGCAAGCAGACACCTCCAGAGAAAGGGATCGCTGAGGGGAGTGGCAGTGAAAGGTTGTGGCAGCTGAGAGCTGAGGACCAGGAATTAATTGTAGGGGATTTGGGGGACTGCCTTGCTTCTAGCACATGATGAAGCTCAAAGCTGTGGTGCTTCACTGCAGCCCTGTGCAAAATGCACTGTCAGGCAACTCAGCCACCCCACCTCTTCTCTGTGCTGATCTCAGTGCGAAGAAACTTGAGGTAGTTTTTAAATACTGTTGGTTTTGGGGAAAGCCCAGATGCCAGGTTTCTCATGGGGGTGATGCTCACAGCCTGTGGTGCTTTCAGGTTTCTTAACTTGAAGTCAAAGCTGCAGCCCCAGCCCTGCACAGGGAGTGTGGAGTCCCCTCGTGTGCTACACAGCAGAGCCTGGCCATAAATAGTGCTGGGGTTCAGCCTCTTCAGGGTTTTTTTTACTTAATTACCTTTGGAGATGTGATCTGTGTGGGAAGCACTGCATCAGCCCTGCCTGTGTTTCGTGTAAATCAAGTTACAACAGCTCTTTGAGGCTCCATATTCAGTTTGCAGTGCTGTGTGAGCAGGATCTGTGCAGGATCAGCCTCAAAAGGCTGAGATGACACTGTTGGCTGTGTTGGTAAAGCTGTAGCTGTGTCTCGCTAACTTCTGGTGACACTTGGCTTTGTGTGAATGAATTGCTCCTAAAAATAAGCCTGGAGTTGTGGTTTGGTGGAAGAAGCTCCCTGAGCAGCAGCTCAGGCCAGGGCTGGCAGAGGGAGAGAGCCCGAGCAGCGAGAGCTCCACACACCTGAATTTTGGCCTTTGAGCTCCTTGGGACAGGGGAGCTGGGGAGCTGCATTGCCTTTCAGCAGGAGATGTTGGAAATTCAGTGAAATGTCATTGTCTGGAGCTACCTGCCCAGCACCAGCCAGGAATACTGGGGAGCTTTCTTCCTGAGTGTTTCAAAGACTGTTCAAAGAACATTGGTTGGAAGGATTTGGGCACATCTCTTTGTTGGGCTTGATATGGGGCCTGATAAACCCCATGGTTCTATGTTATGTGGGAAGGAAAGTGGCTCTTCAGTTGATCCACAGTGAATTACAGGGATAACACAGCTGGGATTTTCCTGCCTGCCTGCAGAGGCTGGGGATCATCTCAAGTGGCAATTCAGAGAATCTCAGAATGGTTTGGGTTGGAAGGGACATTAGGGATCATCTGTTCCAGACCCTGGGGACACCTTCCACTTATCCCAGGCTGCTCCAAACCCTGTCCAGCCTGGCCTTGGACCCTTCCAGGGGTGAAGCAGCCAGAGCTGCACTGGGAAGCTGTGCCAGGCCTGCCCAGTGCCCTCCCAGTGCCCCCAGTGCTGCCCTGCAGCTGTAGAGCTGCAGCACTGCTGTGACCCCAGGCTGTGGCACCAGAGGGAGCAGATCCCACAGGATGCAGGAGCAGCTCCTGCTTCAGAGCTGGAAGCACAGGCTGGGGTTGTGCAGAACTCGTGCTGATGCCTTCAGTTGGAGCTTTGATGTTTTTCAGACTCTGTGCAGCTCTCAGCCTCACATTCAGGGTCACTCAGCTCTGCACAGAGCAGGGACACAAAACAAAACCCTGTTCCTGCTGGAGACAGCTTTCAGGCCCAAAAACACAAACAAGGGTGGCTGGAGGGAGGAACAAGAAGGACGGAACTTCATAACCTGAAGCTGTAATTGGACAATTAAACCCCAAAATGCAAATGGACCAAAACTTAGAAAAGTGTGAGACCTTTTGACCGGTCAGCCATTTTGGGGCCCATTTGGGGTCCATTTTGTGCCCATTTTGGGGTCCATTTTGGTGCCTATTTTGGGTCCATTTTGGGGTCCATTTTGGTGCCTATTTTGTGCCCATTTTGGTGCCTATTTTGTGCCCATTTTGGGTCCATTTTGTGACCATTTTGGGTCCTTTTTTGTGCCCATTTTGGATCCCCCTTGGGTGCAGCCCTGGCCAGGCTCTGTCCTGCCCAAAGTATACCCTGGAGGCCTTTCAGTAACCATCCCCTTTATTGTCCTAGCTCTGTGCAGCCTGTTCCCAAGGTGTCAGTGCCCCCCTTGCCCTGAGCCCAGCTAACACCCCATGTCTGTGTGTGTGTGTTTGTGTTTGTGTGTCTGTGTGTGCCCCACGTGCTGCAGGCTATGCTGGGAAGATCAGCCAGATGCCCATCATCCTGACCCCGCTGCATTTTGACCGGGACCCCCTGCAGAAGCAGCCCTCGTGCCAGAGGTCCGTGGTCATCAGGCCCTTCATCACCAGCGACTTCATGACGGGCGTCGCCGCCACGCCGGGCGCCGAGGTGCCCGAGGAGGTCAGGGCTGCAGGCTGCCGGCTCCCCTCTCCCTCCTGCACTCTCCTGCATGCTTTTGTTTGCTTTCTTTTCTTTTTTTTTTTCTTTCTTTTCTTTTTTCTTCTTTCTTTTCTTTTTTCTTCTTTCTTTTCTTTTTTCTTCTTTCTTTTCTTTTTTCTTCTTTCTTTTCTTTTTTCTTCTTTCTTTTCTTTTTTCTTTTCTTTTTTCTTTTCTTTTTTTTTCTCTCTCTTTTATAAATAGTCATTAGAAAGGATGTTGTGACATTTTGGGGGGAGGAAAAAAAAAGGAACAAAATGAGGGGCTGGGCAGATGGGTGCAGCAAGCTTGAAGGGTTCCCAGCAGAGCTGAGCCAAAATAACCCCAATTAAAGAAGCAAGAATCCCCCAGCCACTCCTGGGATTTGGAATTCCTTGTTGCATCAGTAGCTGGAAGTTTCCTGGCGTCAGGGATTGCCTTTGTCTGGCACTTCTGCTTTTACTGGAACTTGTAGTTTAACACCTCAGTGTCCTGCTTGCTCTTAAGGTCACTAAAAGGACTTTGGAGTCAGGTTCAAGCTTTTTATTTTTTTATGGGAAACTTTATCCATGTCCAGTCAAGTACTTTGTCCCTCTGGGAATGCACTGCAGGATTAATAGGATTAACCTTTTATTTTAAACACACTTCAAGAGCATATGAGCATTGTTTAGTCATTGTATATAATTGAAGTCCTCTACTTCAAGGCAGCCTATCCAAGAAAAGAACAATTCAGGTTGCCATGTGAACTGTCCCATTCTATGAAATGAGCACTCGTTTGACCCCAGGGTTTGTGTTTAAAAACAACCAAACACCACAAAACCCACCCCCCAAACAAAAACCCTGCATTATTCAAAATGAAAAATGGTCATTTTACAGCTAGGTAGCAGTGTGGTGACTAAATATAATTCAGGTTATAGAGCAAAATCATATTTATGGGCAAAATAATAATGCTTTTGCATGCAGAGCAATGCACTGTTAATCTGTGCTTTCATTGCAAGCAGCGTGTCATCTAAGTGGTGTTGGGAGCTGGGGGGAGCCTAAGGAAGCTGAACTTCTGAGGGTCATCAGATTCTCCCCTGGACTATTCCTGCTGACAGGGATTAATGGTGAGCTCTGGAAGGTCAGAAGCCAGAGGGCTTTTCCCTCCAGCTGGTTTCATTCCGTGCCTGGTGGCCGTGATAGCAACAGGCTCTTCTCTCTGTGTGCAGCAGGATGTGGGAGCAGGGTGCCCTCCAGCTTTCCTGGGGTGACTCCCCTCAGCTCTGTGTCTCCTCAGACCTCGTGTCTCCCCTCCACCACAGGTTGTGCTGAAGATGGTGGCAGAGATCAAGAAGATCCCTGGCATCTCCCGGGTGATGTACGACTTGACATCGAAGCCGCCGGGCACCACGGAGTGGGAGTAATTCACTCTCCCCTGCCCAAGTACTGTGTGCAGTCTAAACCATATCAGAAACCATTCCCAGTGTTGACATGCAGTACTGTGAAAGGAGTGACTGGAGCTGCTACATGGCATCAGATCCCTCTCCTGGAGCATTCTCCTGGGCTCAGAGCTGTGCTGGGGATGAGCACTGTACGGGTAAATGACGGTGGCAGCGCTGCCAGGCCAGGCCCCTCTGCTTTGCCTTTGTCTTTCCAGTGCCCCCCTGTCCCCCCTCCCAGCCCGTGTTCTGTTACCTGTCATTTCCGTGTCTCTCTGGTTCTTTTTGTACACTGTGTCAGGAAGAGACAGTTTATTTACTTCTACCAAAAGCATTGTTACAGCCCAGACGTGGAAGAGGAGTGGATTCTTTGTGACCAAGCGCTTTGGGACGGATTTATTATAAATAAATATTTTGCCAAATGGAGTTGGTGGGTGCCGTCGAGTCGTGGAGTGGCTGTGTGTGTGCCCCTTGTGTCCCTTGCCCTTGTGTCCTGTGCCCCTGCAGCTGTGGCAGTGAGGGGGAGCAGTGCTGAGCCTCTCCTGGCACTGCCCTGTCCGTTTGTCTGTCCCTGCTGGGGCCCAGCAGAGCTCCCAGCTGCTCTGGGCTGAGCTCCTGTGCTTCCCCTGGCCTTGGGGACAGTTTTATTCCCCACACCTCGGCTCTGACAGGGTTTTTTTGGGGTGTGTTGTGCTTAGCTGGGTCTGTAAGGTCATTCTAGGAGGTGTTAGTGTGGGGCCCTGGGTTGGGGTGAGCCCCTCGGGGTGAGCCCCTCCTGTCACTCGTGTCCTGCTGGTGGTGGAGCAGTAATTGCAGATGGTTACTGGACAGGAGCTGCCTGATGTTGTGGGGCAAAGCCATTTCCATCCACCTGAGGACCCTGTCCCCTGGCAGGAGCAGCTGGCTGCTGGCCTGGGTGCCTGCTGGTGTCCCCAGGGGGGTGTCCTGGGGTGACACAGCTGCACTGTGCATCCAGGCTCATCCCTCTTACCCCTGCTGCTCAGTCCCAGTCGTTGTGTTTTGTTCAGCTGCCAGATCACTGCAGTGTTACAGGGTAAAATACCTGGTTTGAAGTGTTCAGTAACACAGAGTGTTTCATGGCTGCAGCTCCTCTCTGCCCCTGCCTGGATTTGTGAACTGGAATAATATTGAAAGTGTTTGTTCCACATTTCTGGTGGCACACGTTTTGCTGTTCCTGCATTCCCTGCCTACACGTTATGGAAATGGGCTTTGGAAATCTCTGCTCCTAGGAAATGGCCAGCTGGTGTAAATCTGGGGTTTTTATTGCCTGTGTCACTGAGGGCTGTTCTGCACGAGGGGGAGGAAGGAGGTGGCATGTCCCAGGGCTGCTGGGGACAGGGGGTGCAGGAGGGCAGGAATTAGGGCTGGGGGGGCTCTGCCTCCCCTCCAGCCCTGCCCCAGGAGGGCTCTGCAGCTTGAGCTGGCTTGATGTGGGCAAATGGAGCTGAGCTGCTAAGTCAGTCACCCCCTTTCAGCAGGGGGTGGTGATTTGCACCCACTCCTGTCACAACCTCTCTGACTTTGGCAGTGATGATGGATCCCTGTGCTGCAGGAGGGGATCTGTGCCTGGCTAGACCCTGAGAGGCTCTTTGCTGGGGCAGCACCTGCCCAGCAGGTAAAAGCTGACCTCAGAGAGCTCCCCTGTGAGCTGCAGTGCATTCAGGTTTGGGCTGAGGGCAGCTGCTGTCGTTGCTGGGTGGGATCTCACTGGGGAGGGTGCAGAGACAAGAGCTGAATCTCTGGTGAGAGGCAGAGCCCCCTCAGTTCTCACAGCAACAGGCTGTGTTGCCTTGACAGCAAACAAGCAAAGCTGGAGGAATCACTAAAAATAATGCAAATAATACAGGGAGCTCTGGAGGCCAGCCCCTGCTGGCTGCTGTCCCTGCAGCTGGAGCTGCACTCTGTGTGCTGTGGCTGGGCAGAACGTGCTGCCAGGGAGGGCTGGGGGCTGCAGGGGAGGTGCTGCCCCTGGGACACCCCCCTGCAGCTCTCCTGGGCTGGAACCTTTCATTCCCTGCATGCTGCACCCCTGGAAAAGTCCCCCTCAGGAGCTGCATCCCAGCTGGGCACCATCTCTGCCCTGCAGTCACCACCCCTGGAGCCCTGGGCTGCTTCCCTCTGCGTTCCTGGGGGCTGGGCAGCACCTCCAGCCTCTGATTTAGGGCAGAAAAGGCCAATATTGAACATTTTAGGCGTGAACTATTGCACTATGGATTTAATGTCTTAGTGGAGTGGGGTCTGTGCCCCTCAGCCCCAGTTTTGGGAGGGTTGCTGTGCTCATCCCAGCAGTTCTGGGTGTTTCTGTGGAGTCCCCGTGTGCTGGACAGCCAGAGTGGAGAGAAGCATCATCCTCTGTTCACATTTCTTTAAAGCCAGTTCTGTTTAGCACCTAGTTTACAAACTAATACCTGTAGCTGCCCTGTACAATTGTTCACCTGGAGTCTTCAGTAAAACATGTCAGCAATTAGAGGAATTTGTATCGGGGGCAGTATCCCCATCAGTCTCAATTTTTAACATTTTTCTGCTTGTGAAATGATAAAGTACTGTGAGCCTTAATTTTTATCCACAAATAAAAATATTATGTTTGAACCTTGGTGTGATTTGTTTTTCTCCTAAGGGCTTATGTGTAAAAACTGCATTCTGAATGGGTCTGTCTTTGGGGTTGGACAAGCTGTTTTTATGGATGCAGTTGGTTTAAATTGATTAAAATGTCTGCTCAGGAGCCCCTTTAGAGCTGGGGTATTTCTCCTTTCCCAGAGTAGTTTGGGATACAGGGATCAATATAAAGCTGCTTGCAGGATTTCTTTTTTTAAAATGTTATTTAGGGTGGAGGAAAGAAAAAAAAAAACCAACAACAAACCAACGTTGTGGGGTAAATGAAGCTTTGGGGAGAGCAGAGTTTGAGTTGTGGGTTAGTTCAGGAGAGGGGTCTCTGCTCCTTACAGGGTCTGGCCCTGGCTCCTGTGGGGTTGGTGCCCAGGAATGATGCTCTGGAGCAGCCTGGGAAAGGCTTCCAGCTGCTCCTGCAGTGATTTTGTGACACTTTGGGCCAGGTGACCTGGGACAAGCCCTGAACGAGGGCCCAGCTCTGGGGGTTTGGGGGTGTGGAGGGGGGAGGGAGCTCAGGACACGGGAATGCAGCAGGAATCAGCTCTGGGGCCTCCCAGAGGAGAGGAGGAGGTTCCTGCATCAGCACTGGGGTGATGCCCACCTGCCCCTGGGCACTCTGGGGGGGTCAGGGCTGAAGGAAAAGCTGTGCCAGGGGAGTCCAGCAGCCAGCCCTGGGTTGTGGAGGGGAGCAGAGGGAAAGGAGGGGAGAGGGAGCCAGCAGCACACACCCCCAGGCTGGCAGGTGGCTGAGTCAGGGCTGGGGTTGGGGGTGATCTCTGTGCTCTGCAGAGCTGGGGATTATTTTTAGTCCCTGTGTGGTGCTGATTGCCATGGCAATGCCACGGCACAGCAGCCTCCAGGGATGTGCCAGGGTGGGGACAGGCCCTGCTTTGGGATGGGGTGACAGCTCTGTGTCCCCTGGCTGCTCCAGGCTGTGGCTTCAGCTCCCAGCTCCAGCTCTGGGAGCCAAACACAATCCAGGAGGCTGGCCAGGAACAGGATCCATTCTGAAGGAACCATCCTGAATCCCTCCTGGGAGCCCTGACCTGCTCAGGACCCATCCTGAATCCATCCTGGGAGCCCTGACCTGCTCAGGACCCATCCTGAATCCATCCTGGGAGCCCTGACCTGCTCAGGACCCATCCTGAATCCATCCTGGGAGCCCTGACCTTGCTCAGCTGCAGCAGCTCAGCCTTTGGTCTGAAATTCATGCAGAAAATAAAGACCATGTGGATGGTCCTGCACCTTCTGGTGCTGTTTGAGCAGGTCAGGGCTCACCAGGCTGGAAGGGCTCCCCCAGCCCCTGGCCAGCACAGCCAGGTGTCTCCAGAGAGCTCTGGGAGCCGGGATTCTCCTTGGCCTTGGAAAACTTTCCCCTTTCTCATCCTGCTCGGTCACTGCTCAGAGCAAGGCCACAAGAGCTGCTGGTGAGTGACCTCCCTGAACCCAGCAAAGAGGGGGGAAAAAGAGTTAATTAACACACCCAGGAACCTTCCTCTCGGCTGGGGTGTGCTGGGGCTGCCCTTTGGCCCTCCAATCACATCCAGAAATTATTGCAGGAGATGAAAGGCTGCCGAGCCTTTTTCAGATTTTCATTTCAGCAGCTGGGCTCCTGAGGCTGCAGTGCCCCGCTGCCCTTCAGGGAGGCAGCTGGGAGCTCTCCCGGGGGCTGCTCTGGGATTTGGGGTTATCAGGTGGGCTCAGGGATCATTTCCAAGCTGCCTGCTTGCAGGATTCCACCTGCAGTGGGAGCAGGTCTGCTGAGGATGCCCGGGCACGGAGCTGCTGGCCCAGCAGAGGCTCACATGCCACCACACTGGAGCAGGGGGAGCCACTCAAACCCAATTAAACACCTCCCTGACGGGCTTTCAATCACCCCGAGCTGACAGCTCATTGGGTCGGGAGGTGGGAATGACCGTGCTCCTGTGGGAACAAACTCCCTGGTTTGCTCTGGGATCGCTGACAGGCACATCCCAAATCCATCTGTACCTCGGGGGGCTCTGCCCCAAGCCCTCAACTCAGGGCCTTGCCAGGGTGCCCTGCTGTGCCCTGCTGTGCCCGGGCTCTGAGCTGTGTGTGCACAGCCGTGCCAGGGGCAGAGGGGGGCACAGGCTGCCAGGCTGCTCTGGGGTCTGCAGGGCAAGGGCTTTGGGATCCTTGTAAGAGAGGATTGGTTGTAAAGGTGTTTTGGGGGAATTACCGGGGAGTTGCAGGATCAGCCTGAGTGTCCTGCATTCCCTTACCCTGGGCTGAGGCACTGACAGGCTGGGGGGGCTCAACTGCAGAGGAGAAGCTCCAGGGAGAGCTCAGAGCCCCTCCAGGGCCCGAGGGGCTCGAGGAGAGCTGGAGAGGGACTGGGGACAAGGGCTGGAGAGACAGGACACAGGGAATGGCTCCCAGTGCCCAGGGCAGGGCTGGGTGGGACATTGGGCAGGAATTGTTCCCTGGCAGGGTGGGCAGGGCTGGCACAGGGGGCCCAGAGCAGCTGTGGCTGCCCCTGGATCCCTGGCAGTGCCCAAGGCCAGGCTGGGCACTGGGGCTGGAGCAGCCTGGGGCAGTGGGAGGTGTCCCTGCCAGGGCAGGGGTGGCACTGGGTGGGATTTGGGGTCCCTTCCCACCCAAACCATTCCTTCACTCTACCAAAATAAATCTGTGGTGCAGAAATTCAGGATGGGCTTCCTGTGTGTGACACTGCGGGGTCCTGTCGGTGCCCCTGGAATGGCACATCCTGCTCAGGAGCTTTTAAACCCAGGTTTAACTGGGGCCCCGTGTGCATCAGCTCATCCAGGCGACCTCCTGCTTCCCCGAGCAGAAAACAGCAGCTGCAGGGCCTTTAGAAGCTGCCCTTATTTACATCTGAAAACAGGAGGTTTGGCTAAAAGGGTGCCCGAGGCGGAGGAAAAGGGATTAATCCCAGCTCTGATGCTGGGGGCTGCAGGCTGGCTGTTCTGGAACGTTCTGCTTCCAAACCTGGGCCCCTCACAGCTCGGGGGGGCTGAACTCGGGCTGCCCTGGCTCCCTGCACCCCGCGCTGCCCGGGGCTGGGCTTTGTTTGATTTCTGGGAGTGCAGAGAGAACGGGGGGGACAGCACGGGGACAGCCCTCGGCCCCCATTTCGTGTGGCCAGCTCTGGGCACCGCAGCTGGGATAAAAAAAAATCAGATTTTAGAGAGAAATTTCAAAAACCCGGCTTAATTTAGTAATAAATATAAATTCTATCTATTACAGAGAATTTATAATATATTATTGCATATTTCGTATTTTAACAATGAATATAATAATCAGCTATAATTCGCCATTGGCTAGAGAGCTCCTAAACATGATTCTGTACATTTGCACAGCAAATGTACAGGCAAGTCAGAAATGCACAATTGCGTTGTATATTGCTTCAACAGGTGATTGTCTAGAAAAAGGAATACAAAAGGAATATTAAAGGAATATTAAGTGAATATAAAGGGGATGTTGAAGGAATATCAAAGGGATGTTAAAGGAATACTAAAGGGGTGTTAAAGGAATATAAAAGGGATGTTAAAGGAATATTAAAGGATGTTAAAGGAATGTTAAAGGAATATTAAAGGGGTGTTAAAGGAATATTAAAGGGATGTTGAAAGAATATTAAAGGGATGTTAAAGGAATATAAAAGGGGTGTTGAAGGACTATCAAAGGGATGCTCAAGGAATACAAAAGGGGTCCAGAAGGCGGGAGGTGCCCCAGCCCGGGCAGGGATCCTGGAGCATCCCTCGCCCCCCGGTCCCGCGGCACCGCTGCGGCAGCAGGAGGGCTTTGGGGTGGCTTTGTCCCCCCAGGAGACGCCCCCGGGTCCCGCTGGCTGCCCACGGCTCTGGGAACCGAGGCTTCCAGTATCAATATTTCACGGCAGCTTTGCTTTCAGGAAATCAATCGCCCTGCAATTTTTATAAGGCGAGCCGGGCTCTCCTTTCGTGCCGGGCTCTCGGATCCCCCGGACGCTGCTGCCTAAGAGGGCAGCACGGAACACAATGGCCCGCGACAGCCGACAGTGTCCCGATACAATGGCCCGCGACAGCCGACACTGTCCCGACACAATGGCCCGTGACAGCCGACAATGTACCGACAGTGTCCCGACACAATGGCCTGTGACACCCGACACAATGGCCCGTGACACCCGACACTGTCCCGACACAATGGCCCGCGACAGCCGACAATGTCCCGACACAATGGCCCGTGACACCCGACACAATGGCCCGTGACACCCGACCGTGTCCCGACACAATGGCCAGCCGAGGCTGCCGTGCCCGACAGAATGACAAACACGCCCGGCTGAGGAAGCCCCACGCGCCTTTTACGCGGCTCTTGGAGAACTTCCTTTGAGTTTTGCTGACAATTCCCAGNGGGCCGGGGGGCGGTGGGAGCCCAGCTGGTCCCCCCTGGCTGAGAGGGACCCCAGAGCAGCCGGGGGTGGGGGATGCAAACCCTCCTGGGAAGGGGTGAGCAGGGCCAGCGGCACAGCTGGGAGCCTGGCAGCCTCGGCGTGGCTGTGGGGAAGGGGCTGGGGCAGCCCCCAGCCTCCTGCCCGGCCCGGTGGGAGAACAGCTGGGGACAGAGCTGCTGGGAGCGGGACACTGAGCCAGAGACCCCCCGAGATCCCTCTGCCCTCAATGCAGGGATCCTCCCATCCACCCCCAGCCCCGGGAGTGCCGGGGGGGCACGGGGGGGGCACGGCTCTGCCCTGGGGTGCTCACAACAATTGCTTTTGAGGCAATGCCTTTCCAAGGCCGCTCTCCCCGAGGCGTTTGTGCTGCGGCTCTCCGGGCACACGGCTGTGCCCGTGCTCCCAAAGTGGCTGCTGTGATTAGAGCTGTAATCTCTCGATCAGCTTTTACATTTCAGGCCGGAGAGGGGAATTAATGCCGCTCCCGCCTCTGCCCTTTCGTACATTTCCCGAACACCCTTTGCTCGGGGGCAGCCGGAACTTTGTTCTCGCCCTAAGGGCGGCCAAATCCCCAAATTCCTACAGATCCCTTGG
>VWYO01019689.1:0-10335 GCA_013400275.1 Rhadina sibilatrix
TTTTACACCCTATGTATTTTACATACCCTGTGCTTTACACACCCTAAATTTTATACCCCCTGTATTTTACACTCCCTCTATTTTACACACCCTGTACTCTACACACCCTACATTTTACACCCCCTGTATTTTACACACCCTACATTTTACATGGTCTGTACTTTACATCCTGTGTATTTTACACCCCCTGTATTTTACACACTGTACATTTTACACCCTGTGTATTTTACACAGCCTGTACTTTACACACCCTGCATTTTACACCCCCTGTATTTTACATACCCTACATTTTACATACTCTGTGCTTTACACCCTTTGTATTTTACACACCCTGTGTACTTTACACACCCTGTATTTTACACCCTCTGTATTTTACACCCTACATTTTACACACCCCGTGCTTTACACACCCTGTGTTTAATACCCCTTGTATTTTACACCCTCTGTGAATACATAAATATCTATTTTATCTAAATATAATTTTAGTGCTTTAAATACATTGAAAAACACATATCCCCAAACAGGTCTGGCTGTTTGATATTCTAATATCATTTTTATGTGAGAACAATCCCCCCTCAAAAAACAAGACCAGTCTGTACTCACATTTACTATGTGCTTCTGTTATTTCTGCTAGACATTTGTGCTTCTGTGGTTTCTATTGGGCCTTGAGAATATATCAATATATTTTATCTGCACCTTATTTGTAAGTGCAAATAAAAGTATTTATATAAATATCATCCAGATTTATAGAAATAATATCCTCAACAAGATCCGACACAGCTTTCTAGAGCAAATGTTTATGGCTCTAAAAACTTGTGCAGGAGGTAGTTTGTGATATTTTTGTGACAGCCTCAGCTGTCAGAGCACAAAAAGTGCTGCTAAAATTCACCTCCTTTGGACAGTGAAACCTGGCAGAGAGAAAAAAAAGAAAAATCAAGGAGAACAACCAGGGATACAGGAGTGAGATAAAAGCAGAAAAACCACCACCAGTGACAGTCTCTTAGACAAAATAAAAAAAGAGAGGAGGTCAAATAAGTTAATCCTGAGAATAATTTATAGCTCCAATACCCAGCTCCTCTCCAGGCAGGAAAAGAAGATAAAATTGCCAACATCCTGGGGGAAAAAAAAGAGTGTGGATCAGTGATGGGGATGATGCTGCATGATTGTAGTGCCAGAGGGATGGAGAGCAGGGCTTGGAGTGGGAAAATCAGGGAGAAGCTGGCAGGAGCAGGGATTGTCACCCTGAGGAGTGGTGACAGCTGGGAGAAGTGCTGAGAAATGCTGAGCCAGGATCCACCAGGCACAGACAGCCACAAAAGAGCAAGGGAAGGCACTTTGGCAGGGATTGAACAGATTATTCAGCCAGCAAAGTGAAATGTAGATGGAGTTAAACCAGAGAGAAAATCTAAACCTGCACTTCCCAAGGCACCTCCTTCCCAGGTCAGGCTTGGAACAACTTCCCCAAGGCAGGAGAACATGAATTATTTTAATGCATCATCTTTCACCAGCTTGTGGCCAGAGATGAAATCTAATCCTGCACCTCCCAAGGCACCTCCTTCCCAGGTCAGGCTCAGAACAATCCCTATGAATTGTTTTTATTAATTATCTTTATGGATTGTCCTTTTTCAGTTTGTGGGAACACCTCAAAGACAAGCAGCTGTTGCTTTCAGGAATATTTCCTACAGGACACTTTGGTTTGATTCTTGGAGCAGCAGATTTGTGCCAATCTTTCAAGTAGTTGTGAGGAAAACCTCCAAGCCTTTATAGAAAGCACCAGTTTTATCAGCACTCCAGTGCTCCCTTGCTAATAAAACTACAATTTCTTATTAATATTGAGCAAAAAGCTACACAAAACTCACAATTGTATTGGGGTTTTGCACGTTAGAACTTGCTTAGGCCTAAAAGATGCTTCCCATGTAATAATTGCTTTGCAGAAGTTCACTTCTCGTGGACAGAAATGCTGCTACAAATGTAAATAGCTTTTTGTAGTAAGAGGAAAGAATAAATATTGATGGAACGTTTTTCATAAATGTCTCCCTTTTACTCCGTGGATCAAACTTTCCCAGAGAGTCTGGTCAAAGAGCACCCTCAAAATCCCTGCACCTTTACTGTTCTTAGAAAATTTGATTTTGGTTACTAAAAATGATCTTTTGCCTGTTATTGTGCAGAAATTCTTCTGTTTTGTAGCTGCTGGTGCAGTTTTTGAGCTTGCCTGACAAATAGGAGGGAGTCAAAATGAACTAAACTCAAGAATAGGATTAACAGCTTTGTAATTTTCATTTCATTGTGATTTCAGAGTTGATATTGTTTTAAAAAAATAAGTAATATTTGAATTGATCATTCTGCCCAGAGGAGATGCCTTTGGTCATGATTTTGGTGCAGAACCACCTAAATTTGAATGGAATTCACTCACCACACAATTAACACGAGACAAGCAAGGAGCCTGCAAGCTCCAGTTCATTTACAGCATGACTAAATCTGCTTTTCAGGCACCTGCACACATTGGCAATCCGATTTTTGCCACAATTTCTAATATTTCTGTTTGAAATTAAGACAACTCAGCCCACACACAGGACTTGGGAGAGCTCCCTCACTCGAGGGAGAGCTGCAGCTCGAACAGATTTTGCCTCCCCAAAGCCTGTCTGGAATGACTTGATACTGATTATTATTTTTATTATTCTCAGGCTGTATTGTTGGCCGTTTTCCACTGCCACACTTCTGAGGGTGCAAATGGAAACATGTAAAATGTTTAACCTCCTCTCCAAGCAAAATTCCACCGAGTTGTCCCCCCATTCCATCCCCGGCTCTCCCAGCCTGTCCTTCACACCTAAACCATCTGTTTGTCATCTCTTGGCTCTGCCCACAAACCAGCCATCTGCTGGGAGCCTTTCAACTTCTATTTACAACCCAGGCTCTTTTATCTATCTTACAACTCCTTGCATATGTCAAAATTTTAATTACACAGCCACACATTAGGATGTCGTGGGCTCAGGGGGCTTTTTTTCTAACAGTGATGGAGCTGGAAGGCTTTGAAAATGTGGTTTATGGCTCGTTGATGGATGGTGCTCCTGAAGAGTGCAACTGGTTTGGAAGGGAGGGAATAGCTGATGCATGAAGTCAATAATTGTTCCAAGATATCTCCGAGTAATTGATGTCTGCATAATTCCATAAATGCTGTGGCTTTATTAAAATACAATAACAATATTAATTTATATGAAAATTTTGCCCTGGCTAACAGCTAATGCATTTAAATTTCAGATAATTTAATGCAGTCCTATCTCCTGTTAGGGTGGGGGCAGGGGGGGGAAGAGGATTTTTAGTAGAAATTCACTACCTGCCTCAGATCTCATAAAGTATAAGGTCTGAATGACTTTTATCAATGCTATAAATATGATTAAGATATCCCCCTCCCAAGGCATGAGGGTGAAATGGATCTCACTGAACAAAACCCAGCCAAGAACATTAAAAATTACCATTTCAATTATGAATACTGTGCATAATACAGGGACAAAAACAAAGCCTTTCCTCTCTCCTGCCAGCTGGAGGGACAGAGGATGAACCCACAGTTTTTATCCACAATTTTGCTGCAAACTGCTGAGGAGTGCTCCCTGTTCTTTCAGGAGGAGTCTGCTGAGCTGATACCATTGTAGGACACAACCTATTTTGCATGGAGATCGAGGATGGAAGGGAATTTTAATAACACGAGATGAGGGAGGAGGAAAGGAGCAGCAGGGCTTTTGCCACATGGTCCACAAAACAAAATAAAGGGATTACTGAGGATGAGCAGAATCAGATCCCCTTTCCCTGGAGTTCCAGGGCTTTGCCTGTGTCTCTTTATTCTGCCTTTTCTGGTCAACTTCTCTGTAAAAAGCAGGGATTTTCCACACTGAAATCCAAGAACTCATGGAAAGCAGGTTGGTGGGGAAGTGTTGTAACCTCTGGCTTTGAGAAAAAAAAAAAAAAAACCACCCTACCAAAAAAACCCCACAAAACCCAAAACAAACACAAAAAACCAAACCAAACCAAAAACAACAACAAAAAACCCAACAAAAAACACACAAAAAACCCCCCAAACAAAACCAAATCAAAAAACCCAACAACAACACCACCAACAAAAACCAAACACAAAAACCCCGAAACTAAACAATTTTGAGAGAGCTCTAACAACAACAACAACAGCAACAACCACAACCAAAATAACCCCAAACAAACAAACAAACAAAAAACCACAAAAACCCCCAAACTAAACAATTTTGAGAGAGCCCCAAAGAGGTTTGGCACCATCAGAAGGGCCCCACAGAGGCACAGGTGATGAGCCTGGCCAACCAGAGCTGGTGCTGGGTTGATTTGGGAACCCCTCTGGCCCAGCTGTGCCAGCTGCAATCAGCTCTTCCCAGAGCCAGGCTGTGCTCCAGGCTCCTCTGAGCCCCACCTGCCTGGGGGAGCAGATCCCAGTGCAAGCAGCATTGGCTACAGCAGCACTCACCAGGGTGGGTGGGAGTGCAAACCCTCTGAAGTGGCTTCATTTACAGCTTTGCTTCACTTACACTTCTACTCTCCCGTGGGAATTCCAGGCACAGGAAATCCTCAAAACCTCGTGCATGCAGGCCCAGAGCACAGAAATGAGCACGGGGTTTGACTTGAGATCTTGGAAAAGGCTTCCAGGTCTGGAGACCATGAGCAAGAATGTGGGTTTGTAGTTCAGATAGAAACATGCTACAAAAGCTGTATTAAGCTACTAAGCTTACTTAGTACTGCTTAATACTACTAAGGTAGTGGAAAGTTTTATGGTTTTAAAGTTTGGCTATAGAAGCAGTTACAGAAATAGAAGTTTTAAGGTGCAGCAAGTGTGTCATTATGAGATTGGTTAAAGAGGTCCAGATTGGAGCAAGAGGTGTGAGACGGTTTAATTAGGGATGGGTGTGGAAGTAGAAACATTTTTTGTGGCAGTAGATTTATTGGCTAATTAACCTTTAAAACTCCTTCTAACCTTTGGTCTTGAGGTACCACTGAGCACGGGCTTGTGGCTTATGCAGTGAAGACATTCCCACTCCTTCACGAGGCTGTAGAAGATAATTTTAATAAATCTGCTTTAAGACGTCTCCCAGCGGTCCCCTCTCTCCCAAAATCCCAATACTCTCCCTCATCCCAGGAAGCAGTGCTGGAATTCAGCTGCTCAGGGTGGCTCCAGCTGAGGGCAGAGTCCCTGCAGGGCTCTCAGTCCCTGGAGCTGCAGGTGCTTCATCCAGGGATGGCTGAACCCCAGCAGGAGCCCAGCTGACGGGAGCAGCAGCACAAAAAGCACTTCTCCACAGATGGGATACTAAAAGGAAGCCACTTCCCACATGGACCTGAGTCAGAGCTCAAACAAGCCCTTCCTCAGGCCTTCCTGGCTGCTGGCTGGGCTGGCACAGCCAGGGTGTGGCACCAGGGACCATTCCATTGTCCTTTGCTGCAGGGTGGCTGAAGGTGGGATTCTGGAGAGAGACAGAGTCAACAGCACAATTAAATCCCACAGGAAAGTCCATCTCTTCCCTTTCACTTCCATTTTCCCCTTGGCCCTTTGCTGCAAAGCCTTTCCTGGCTTTATACCCCAGAATTTCTGAGAGCAGGGGGAGCTTTGCTCAGGGCAGGGAGAGAATCGAAGCATTTTGATGCTTCTTTGCCTTCATCCAGCTCTGCAGACAGTGGGATGCATTTTTTTTTCTGTGATATTTTATTATCTTGGTTAGGCTGAGGAGCTGTCCTACGTCTAAAATTACACAGAGGTTTGGAGCAATTCCAAAAGATCTGTTGGAGGAGACAATCCCACCTTTTATGTTTGTTTTGTTTTAATTGATTAAGGTAAGCAGCTAAAGTCTGCAACAACTTGGAAGGAGCCCCTTCCCTTTTAATTAAACCTCTTTTTAATAATGTAGGTTTTGAAATCACTGCTAGAAAGTTTGCTGTGTCCACCTGATGCTGCTGTGGAACACACCTGCACTGAGAGCTTGTTCACGGGGATCAAGGCATCCAAGTTCCTGAGAACATTTTCAAAAATCCTTTAAAAGATCAGCCCTCGTGATCCCTCAATTTACTGATTGATCTTCTGCTACCAAACCAGAGCTGCACAAATTAAGAACAGCTTTAAGTCATCTCCAGGTGCTGTGATTGCTCCTCTCCACCTCTTCCAGCAGTGGGGATTATGCTCATAATGCAGGTCAATACTGGCTGCTTTAATGCTCTGTGTTCACTTGCTTTCAAATCCTCAACTGTAATCATGCAGCCTGAACGAGCAGCTTCATTGTTTTGGAGAAATTTCAGAGTTTTTGAAAAGACATTGGCTTTGGAAACAGGCTTGAGGAACAAGACATCACATTCTTCACAGCAAAAAAAAAAAAAAATTCTTATAAATGTTCAGCTGAAGGGTTTTAATGTGGCTGTGCTTTAAACCATTGAGCTGGAACTCCTTTTCTGACGTTCACCTGTTGATAAAGAATAGGAGACAACAAATTTAATTCCATTCAAGCTGGAATTGTATGTTACAGATCCAAATGCAGGAAACTCATTAGACAATAACTCTTCCTGTGGTGTCACCATCAGTCACCCGGTGCTTTTTGTGCTGTTCCAGTCCCAGAAAACAGTTTAGAATCGATTGATCTGTATTTTCTCCCCAAAGATGACACAGAAATATGATCTGCTGTGATCTATCTGTTCTCCTTTTGCTGTGTGTATACAATGAATTCATACATATTTTATGGAAACCTTTCACCAAAAGCTCCCGCAATCCTATAAAAACGCCGGCTTCTGGTGGATGCTGAGGTGCAGGAAGATTGATATTGGGGAGAATGATTGACTTCAAAAATGACTTTGGGTTCTCTGAGCTGCTTCCTTAATTCAGGAGTGGGGAGAGATTCCAAGCAAAGGAAGGTGAAGGAATGAGCAGGACCTGCTAAGCCTGGTGAGAGAACCAGCCCCATCTGCCTTAAACAAACAGATCTCTGCCTTTAAAGCCTCTGTCTCCTGTTTCCTGACTATTCCCTTCATTATTTAATCGTTTCCCTGCTTTCCAGCACGCTGTGATCAGAGAATCGTTTGTTTTTAATGTGGCTTTTTTCCCCCAGACATTCCAGCCACAATAGCTCCATCATCACCAGGCTTGAAGGAGGAACAATTAGATCGTGATTTTCTTTCAGCCTGTCCCAGCCATCACAGAAATCCAGCTGTGTGAACAAAGTACAGAATCCTCTCGGAGAGCAAGCGCTGTTTGCAATCTCACAATTTGCAGACTAAAAATTAAATGACTATTTTTATCCTCCCTTTTCCACCAGACATTAACTAAATTTGTCAACGTTTGCGTGCTTAGGATTAAAGTTTTATTGACTTTTTTTTTTTTTTTTTTTTTTTTTTTTTTTTTTTTTTTTTTTTTNTTTCCTTATTTTAAGGCAAACTTAAGACATGGCACATCAAGTTTTCATAGCTGCATGAGAAGACTTCCTGGCCCAGATTCCAACTTCCAGTTCTGCTGCCAGGAGCTCCTAATCCCAAACCTGGTGACAGTTTCAATCTGCTGCTACCTGGCTCACAGCTTGGACACAGCACCCAGATTTGGGTTCAGAAAAAAAAGGAAAAATGAGAGAGAAGGAGGGTGAGGGAAACTTCTCTCATGAAAAAAAAAAAGGAAGATCCAGTGGTGAAAATCATCCACAGGTTGATGGGAATGGTCCCCTGGAATCATTGCTACAACACAGGGAACAGGTTGTAATAGGGAAGGAAAATTGGTTTATTCACCATTCAGTCTGGAAGGCTCCTGTCAGGTTATTTTATGCTGCAGTCTTGTTTTTATTCCTAGCTTTGAGGCACAAATGAAGGCCTTTCTCTGCATTTCCCTTACCTCTGCCTCTCATTCCACCCCTCCTTAGCGTTTGCCACATGCAAATCTGCAGCTTTGAGGTGAGAGGAAAAGCAGAATTATTTTAAGAACTGCTGTTTTCACAAGTTCCCGTGCTAAGCTGCTTTCTGAGGTCACTGCCCACCCATGTCTTTCAGCTTCTAATCACTTTTTCTTTTCTTCAAGAGAGTCCCCTGGTTCTCAGTTAACCAGACTGAACCAGGCACAAATTTTTTTTTATCTGGTTTCCTAAATAGCTCATTGATGTTTCACCCACTGAAACATTCCAGTAAAGGCTTAGGTGTCTGGTTTGGTAATGTAAAATGAATAGAATTTCTCATATTTTCATTTATTTATAATTAAAATGACAGCATAGTTTGGGCTGGAAGGGACCTTTAAAGGCAGGGACACCTTCCATGGACCAGGCTGCTCAGAGCCCTGTCCAATTCCATCGTGAAGGGGGAGAATTCAAATTATAGCTTTTTACCTGTGCTTTAGGAGATGAAGGAAGAGTCCTGGGCTCTTTTAGCACGTATTTCACTGAACAAAGCTGAATTCCTGAAAATTCCTGGGAATTTAGTTGTGTGGGATCTGTAGATCCAGCTGCTACGAGGTGAAGGGGAAAACAATCAGTTTGTGATGGTTATTTGGAAAAGATAGGAGCAGTCCTTGGGGCTGGCCTGCGCGGGGCCAGGAGCTGGACCGGGATGATCCCTGTGGGGCTCGGATTCCTGGGAATACTCTGTGATTTTGTGGCTTTTAGTGCAACCCCGAGAGAGGCGCCGACGTGCAGCATCTGCTGAGCTGCCGGCTCCACCTGCAGCCCAGGCTGCTCACGGCTCCCGCACAAACCCCTGGAGCACAGACCCCAAATGCCAGCGCCGGCTGTGGATGCTGCAGTTCAGAGCCATCACAGCCCTGTAAAGAGCTGCAAACAAGCAGCAGGTTAAAGGGGACTGCAGGGAATTCCCGAGGCCTCCGCGGAGATGAATTTTTAACAGCGGGAGCAAATCACTGCTGGGAGGTAGGTGATTATGTGGAGCAGGAGAACATCATCTACAGGTCTCCTTCCCGAGGTGATCAGGATTGTTGGTATTTCTGTTGCTAATTGGAAATGAGATAAACCAAACCCCACACTCTGCCCACAGCAGAGCCCCAAATAACTCCAGCTGAGGGCGATCTGAGGTGCAAAAATCTGAGTTTTGTTGGGTTGGGAAGGGAGCTTCCCATGAGATGATCCCAGATCTCCATTTCCAGCCCTGCATTTAGCTCTTCAGTTTTTTTAACTGCTATTCCAGGAAATGAAAACATTTCAGGGGATGAAACAGAGAGTTCTCTGAAGAAGACACTCAAGTGTGGGCACCAGGCATTTCACAACTCTTTTGGCACTCAGCAGAGTTCTGTGGTTTTGGAGATGCTGGNGGGTTCCAAGAGATTTGCATCTTTCTTGTCTGAAGAATCTGAAGGGGGGTTTTCTTTTCTGTCGTCTCTTATCCCTGTGAAATATTCTCTTGAGCTAAGGAAAATATCTTACACATACAACTTTTACTAAAACTTAATGTTAAAAACTACATTTACTATATTATTCAAATGTTAATATGGCATAACTTTTCTATTATATATAGTAAATATCTGCGTAGAGCTATACATACAATATGCCTTTTTCACACCAGCCATTTCCAGCCCTGCATTTAGCTCTTGGTGTGGCTGGGAGTGGAGCAGGCAGCTCTCTCCTGCAGTCACAACGTGTCATGAGCACATCCTCACACACAAAGCCCATCGTGGAGCGTGTTTGATTTCCTGGCTGCCTTATTTGTTTACAACAATGCTCTTAAAATTGTCTCTCCCATCTGTGTGGTTCCTACTTGTCTGAATGAGAATGAGATATTAAAATGCCATCCAGATGTCTGGATGCATATCAGCATTAGCATATTATGCAAATTGTCACCAGGATGGGTTGGTTTTTGGGTTTTTTTTTTCCCCTCCTTAAACAAAACAATATTTGGAGGTGGAATGTAAAGAAGGGAAGCTGTGAAAGATGACAAGTGAAAAAAAAAAAAAATAAATGCGCTGAGCATATTCAGCTGAACTTTTCAATCACTTTGGATGAAAGGGTTATGTACAAAATGTCCTCAGTTGTTTTCACTGTAAATCTAGAGAAGGACAATTAGATGAAAACAATCTTGAAAAGCAAAACACACAATAAGCAAGGAAACAACACCGAGCCTGAAGAGCTCATAAAATTAATTCAACAAAGGGAAATATAAAAGTTGCCTCTGATCTCATGAGAACAGGACTTCATAAACAGCAGCAACAAATATTTGTTGGCTACTGGGCATCTAATTTAAAGAAACCTTTGGCTCTTCCTCTGCAGAATGAGTTAAGTCCATGGAATTAACAGTGCAAGATCATACCTGAGCCTTCATTGCTCAAAAAAAAAAAAAAAAAAAAAAAGAAAACCCCAA
>VWYO01019689.1:10354-28137 GCA_013400275.1 Rhadina sibilatrix
AAAATTAAGATCAATAACTTTAATTGAGGTTGGATTCTTTACAGCTAACAATAAACACGGTGTCTCCCGAGTTTCCCCTAGCAAAATACAAAACACCAGAAATTTTAGATTTATTATTTGGCCTCAGATATTTTAATTACTCCAAGCTTAAGCTGGATGTCAAGACAAGATGAAAGTGTACAAAGCAGGGATAATGGAATAAGATTTTTAGTGAAGTCAGCCACATTATTTTTATCTCAAGATAACATAAACCAGACTTAAATTGTGTCTGGCAGGTGTTTGCTTAACCTGTCCTTCCACAGATCCTACACTGTTTGCTCCAGTACCTACCTGGCCTTTAGGCTGCACATTCCTCTGGTGTTTAACCAGAATTTCCCTTTTCAATTTCATCATGGAAATTCTCCTGTTCCCTCACTGATGGCAGCACACTTCCCAGCCTTCCTCCCACAGAGGACAGAGCTGGAGCTGATGCCTTGGGGAGGTTCTAAAAGAACTTTCCACCTGTGAAGATATTTCCCCTCCCTCACCATCCCCCCATAGATTAACCCAGCTCCATCCTGCCAGGCTTTCCTCACACTCCATTTTTTCTGCAATTTTGACCACATTCCCCCCAGAATTCCCCTCAGTCCAAGGCAAGCCAGATATTCCAGCTGTAGAGTTACTGGGGAGCAGCCTTGAAGAATTGCTCCACACTGCAAATGTGCTGCTCCTGCTCATTTATCTTGATTTTTCTCTCTGTTTCTCTTTGTTACTAACCCAGCACCACGGCTCCTGCACACATCTCCTTCCCCATCCACCTTATCTGCAGAAGGTAGCTTGATATGATTTCTTCTCAGAACATCCATGCTGGTTCTTTTCTTATCATCCTTTATCTCCTGAGTGCTTAAATAGACTGGCTGACTGTTTATCCTGGTATCTTCCTGGGCACAGAGCAGGAAATGATCGAGCTGTTATTCTTTCTTCACCATTTTTTTAACAACATATTCCTTCATTATTGTCTTTTTTTTATTATTTTTTTATTTTATTGTCTAATACCAGTGGCACATTATCTTCCCCAGAGAGTGTCTATTATGTGTGTCCCAGAGTTTAATCCACAGAGGGATGGAGAAGAAAGGATTGAATTTCAGCTGCTCCTGCAGCTCCTCCTGAGCGAGGATGACAATCCCAGCGTGCAGGGGATCAATGATATCACAAAAATTGATCTTTAATAAATAGACTGAGAGTTTGAGTGCATCCTGTGGCAGTCAGTGCAAGCAGAGGCACTGTCTTGTGTTATGTGCATCATGGCAGAGGATATGCACAATCCCACCCTGAAAACAGAATTTTTTTTATCTTTCAGTCTCCTGCAGTTCCTGGGGTTCAGTTCTAAAAGCACCAGAGAGTTCTGATGATGATTCTCAAATGCCAGTCCACTGTCACAAGAGAGTAAAAAAGAAGGAAATCTATTGATATAGTTTAGTTCCTTCAGTCATTAAAACAGAAAAAAAAAATAAAATTGCTGGTTTGAGGATTGCTAGGTAGTCAGAGAATAAATCTGTTTGTGGTTTGTTAATTGCAAAGTAAAAGCTCATTTTGCAATGGGTGAACAAGGTCTGCTTTTTGTGTTGGTGTCTTTGGAGTGGCTGCAGCCAGAGCTACAAACATTTGTAAACCATCCCTCCATCCTGCTTTAATCTGAATTCCTTTAATTTGGATTGAGGGTTATGAACTAGCACCAAGAGGATAATAAATAGACCACCAGATCCTTTTGTAAATCTGATTTTTCCGTGGAATTAATGCAGTTTTGGCCACACTTCTCAAACCAACAGGGTGAACATTAACTGCAAAACAAAGTTCCTCCTGGTGACTCCTTCCAGATGCTAAAAGCAGAATCCCAGTTCCAGGGGACTGGAGCAGGGGCCCAAACCCAACACATCCCCAACTTCTGCACCCCAAGCTTTCACAAAGAAAGGGAAAATTCTGGTTTAGGAAGGAACTAATGATAAAAGCTGGCTTGGATCTCATCCTTACAGGCTGTGCAGCCCTGCTGGGTGGCACCCTGTCCTTATTTACAGGATGATATTATCCTAAAGCTCAAATTCAACGTGGGCCTGTTCAGCTGCAGTGGGGATGTGATTTCTGAGGTATGGTTGCAGCAGGACAAGTCTCTGAAGAACATTTCCCACCCCAAAGGCCAGGCCACACGAAATTTTGGATACAGCCCTCTCCCAGTTCTAAAGCACGTGAATGGCTGATGCAATAAATTCACTAAATGAATGCAATAAATTCAAACTAAAGTGTTTTAGTTGGGATTCCTGTGGTTTCTGGTGGCCCTTGGTGGCCAGCCCAGGTTTCAGGGGGTACAAGCTGCACCCCCACAGTTTCACACCCACAGGAGAGCTTTGCTGTGAGCTGCTGGGACACTTCCAAGACTGGCTAATTATGCACATTTCAAAGTCTGTTTCAAGGCCTTACCCAAAATTTATTGATCCTCCCTTGACTCTCATTGTCCTTCATGGACTGGGGGCAGCCAGGCTCTTGCTGCCTGATTTGATCTCTGCTGCTCGCCAGAAATGCAATTCCTTCTCCAAAACAGAGATCTGGACACACTTTGCATATTTTGTCTTCCTGCATTACCTCAGGACGTTTTGTTTCCCTGCTATTTGAACTCCCTGCACGGAGACCTTCGAAGGAAAAAATGGAATTGCATCAAGGGAAATAAAGATTTGCTGTAATCTGGAGACAAGTCTTTGCTAAAGATCAGTTTGTATTGGAGCACTGCAATATCTGGATATTTTGTACACCTGAGGTGATACTGCCTATCTCACAAAGCTGGGACTCTGTTAATTTAAGCAGATCTAGTGATAGCAATCATTTTACTGGCACATTAAGAAATATTTAATTTTTAGTTGGCCCTGAATCCTTCACAACGACTCTCCTCAAGCGCATCAGTGAGCTTCAGGTGCACAAAACGTTCCCAACACACTGATTTTAGCTATAAATATTTTCTCTGAAGCTATTTCCTAAATATTTCTCAAATACTACCCGGAGAGGTAATGTTAGACTTTCTCAATTTACAGCACTACCTATTTGTGTGGAATCATCACAAGCAGATAAAATATCTGCTGATCTGCTTCCAGCTACCAGTACTTTTCGGGGAGGAATAGTTATAAAATCCAGTCAGGAGCACTTCACAGAGTAAAAGTGATGAAATTAGGTTAATACATTATTTATAATGAGTGATTTGCTCGGCTCTATGCAAAAAAAAAGAGAGGAACATTTTTAACCAGTTAAATCAGACGAGGAGAGGTGAAAGACATTGTTTCCCTCTTTTCTCTCGTTTTCATGGCAGGCTGTCCTAATTCCTTATTAAGCTTTAACTTTGGCACTTGTTGTGTGGCAGCTGACAGCAAAGAGCTGTGCCTGAGCAGATGAGCAAACATCTGGCCAGCCCTGGGAGCAGTGGCATTGCTGCTTTGCTCTGTGGTTTTTTTTGTTTTTATTTTTTTTTTAGCCACAAACTCTTTTCCTTGAGGTTTCCCTGCCTCCTCTCCTCTTTCATTCCCTCTGTACACGGTTCTAACAAAGAAATTGCAACTGGAGGAGCACTGGAGTGCAGAGGGGAGAATGGATCCTCGTTAATCATGCAGGTACAGCTGGCTGGGTAATTCACAGCACATCTCCCTGCCACATGTAGGACTTCAGAAGTGATTAACCAGCAGCTCTCGCCTCTGTCCCACCACATAAGAAAGTGTGGCAATAAAAGAGGATTCAGCTTCACAGCACCACAGAAGCTTAAATTTCACTGATAATAACAACGTGAACATGGAAATGGGAGAGATGGGGAAAATATTTCAGGGGAAGAAAAAAAAAAAAAAAAGGGCAAGAGATCAGTTCTTCAAACCTAAAAATAAAAGAGCAGGAGAACATCGTACCAGGAAATGTAACAAATTTCCAAAGCGAGGCTGCAAAGAGCAAACACTCCAATCCCACAAGAAGCAATTAGAAGATCCTGTGGAAATGGTGCATTAAAAAGATGAGTCTCCAAAGGAATGAGCTGCTTTTTCCTCATCTCTTTCTTTTTATTTTTTATTTTATTTTTTATTTTATTGTTGTTCCAGTGGAATTCATCTGCCTGCACGATCTCTCCGCAGCGTTGGAACGGCGCTTTCCCCTTCCAGAGGATTATCTGGCCTCTGCTGTGAGGGGCTGTGAGTAAGCAAAAGCTTTTCCAGGCTGCTGAAGGGGATGAAGCAGGTTTTTATTTCTCTTTGTAGAACACAAGGCCCGTAGGAGGGAAATTACAAAATATTGTTCTTCTCCAGCAGGCGTTCGAGGCGCTGGGTTTATTTACTCGTCTCCCACCTGAACCAACCTCCGGCCTCATTTCAATAAATCAGCTCCCACTCCATGGCTTTTATGTGAGGAGTGGGGCACAGAGAGGAAGGGAAAGGAAAGGAAATTGTTTGGTGGAGTGGATTGTGCCTCTCCCTCTTTCTCCCCTTCCTTCCTGGCTGTTTCTCTCTCCTTGTAGAGGGGCTTTGACCTGAAAGAATTTGGGCATCTCCTAAAGGAGGGCACCCAGCCCTTGGGTTTAGGCATCCATCACCTTCTAGGTCAGCTCATGCCTGGTTTGAAATGCAGCTTTCCACTGCAATTCTTCAGTCCCACTCACCTGGAATGTGAAAAGGCCTTTACAGGGCCTGCTCCCTGCAATCCTCAGGGACTCCTGCTCTTCCTTGGAGGGAACTGAAGGCAGCACAGATCTGAGTTAATGGGTTTTATGATCAATCAGCTCATACCTGTCCTATTAATAATGCAAATGGCATAGGATTATTGAGTTATGAGGAGCTTATACACAAATATTAACCACTAATACATTCATTAAGCTGACTAAAGTATTAATTAGCTTTGATGCTGCTGGATTGCAGACTACCAGATAGTTTTACCAAGGCCCTGCTCAAATTGATTAGAGAGATCCCATGCTGTGCACTGTTTCCACAACAGAATTGATCTTTCTCCTGGATGAAGACAAACAACACTCTGAACCACATCTGGGGATGTTTGTGCCTAAGCTTGGTTAGGGAAATAAGGAATGGAAATACCCTGCTGGATGAGATCTTATTCTGAAGGCAATCACTTTAAATTTGGTGTGATTTGGCTTAGATCCAGAAGAAAAGCAGAATAAAAGGCTCTCCCTGTTTCACTGGGTACTGCAGAGATTTAGGCCCATGACTAAATGAGCTTTAAGGTCCCTTCCAACCCAAATCACTCTGGGGTTTTTGCTCTCAGCCTGGTGAAATGAAGGCAAAAAACTTACAAACAACAATCATTATCCCAATGAGGTGGACGCTGTGGATTTCTCTGCAGGTGAAAGTCAGAATAAATTGGTGTTTTCAGCACGCTCACCACAACTTCAGTGCAGGCACTCGGTGAGAAGGGTGTGAATATTGGTGCTTTATATTACATGGGTTTAATAGTCATAATTGGTTGTGTTGTTTTTTTTTNCAGTGCAGGCACTCGGTGAGAAGGGTGTGAATATTGGTACTTTATATTACATGGGTTTAATAATCATAATTGGGTTGTTTGGGGTTTTTTTGTGCGTCTTTGAAAAGGCCCAAGACAATCTATGGAAGATATTTCAAAAATATCCCTGGCCTAAGCTCACATGAGGTCATTTCACTGCACGTCTGCAGGGTTAGGAAAGTTCTTCAGGGCTTGATGTGAGATGAATATTCTCAAAAGGGTCTTGATGGAGGAAAATTTCAGTTTCTTCACCGTTTTCCCCCCCATTGTCAATGTAATATTTTCTCTGTAATATTTTCATTGTCTCTGTAATATTTTCTCATTTCTCTGACTTCTGAAAGTGCCTTTTCCTTTGCAGCACTTCACTGACAGTGAGTGGCAGTTGTTCATTAACCATTATCTCTTCTAATTTTCTGTGAACTAATTGCAAGGAGCACGAGAAAAGCTATTAGAATAGCAAAGCTCTGAGGGATAAGAGGAGAAAAAGAGCAGGTCAAGATCACTGCAATTTACAGCAATATTTCTTTCAAGAAATGTGGGGGTCTAAAAGTCAATTGTTAAAAAGAAAGCAGAAAGAGAGACCTGCAAATATCAATTCAAAAATCAATAGAAATGTCCAGTTTGATACGAAGTTTTACAGCAATTTCTAGGGAAAATACTTACCTTATGACATGACAAGCATCTTTATTGCATAGGGTAAATGAGCCAGTAAAAGCAACAATATTGGGAGCATATTGGAGCAGAGCTGTAGGACTGAAAAACAGGAATACTCAGGCAACAATAACATGGGGAAAAAAACCCCAAAAACACAAACAACCAAAACCAGCCCACAAAAGAAACCCCATTTGAGGTGATTCTTGCATTCCAAAGCTGTTTTCTGAAAGAAGGGACAAGCTTGGTAATCAAAAGGCATCATTATCTGGCTAATGTTTCCCAGAATTCTGAAAGAAATAAAATTATTAAAACTATCACAGGTTATGAGCAAAGCAATTCTGCTCCTGTCTGTGTTGATGTGTAACCCCAGCAGGAGATTCCTTATAACCTGAGCTGCTGATGATTACAAATCATCAGGTTCATTTATGTATCACTCGTGGTTGAAATTCACTTTTGATAGCAGTGAATGAGGGCGGTGAAAATTGTAAATTAAAATATCTACCCGAGCTGTTGTGTCAACACAACTTCAACATTCCACGATAAAAAGGTAGAAAAAACACTTCAATGAATGCTGTGGACATAAAAATTTCCATATTTCCCCTCTTAAAATTGTGACTAATAGGTGGCTGCAGCATGAAAAAAAAACAACCAGAAACAAGAAGGATGAAAAAATAACTGCATTGGTCACAAGTAGTCAACGAGGAAGACACAGGAACCTCCATAAATCACATGTGCAGCCCGAGCACAGACGGATTAACAGGTGGTGAAACAACAGCTGACATTCCCAACGTGATGGGCAAGAAATACGACCAGGGTGAGGAGTTTGGACAAGCTCTAATTCAGCACAGCACACTCTGGAAAATTGATGGCTTTTCAAATAACTGGAGAACATTTCTGCCCTCCTCCTCCGGGACTGGGAATGAATCCAGCACCATTGTTGGGACAACAGAGAGTGAAGCTGAGCAGGTGCTGGTGACCACTGGTACCAGTTTGAGATGATTCCCATGACCAATTAATTATTCAATTACTCATTTTGAGCTGTTCTGACAACACCACCAGCTCAGGAGTTCAGATAACATAAGGGAAAGGATTTATTGCCATGTAAAAATCCTCCTGCCTGGGTGGGAGCTGGGGGGGGGAGTGGCAGGAAGGGTATTCCTGAATTTCCTTGTGGGATGAGAACAAAACATGAACCTCTGTTAGCCTTGGAGCAGATTAAAGGCAGGTAAACAGAGCATCAGAGAGATCCGTCATCGGAAGGACACGGCTCTGCCAGCTTGGTAACCTTCAGCAAAGAAATGCAGGATGAGATCATTTGAACACAGATTGGAAGAATTATGGGATGAAAAATTAGTTAAATAAATCAGCGGGCGTGTCAGGTGATCCTCCGCAGCAGAGATGGATGGTTCTTTTTTAATTTACTGAAAAGGCACAGTCCCTTGGCTTGGACTCGAGGCTCTTGAAGGTCTTTTCAACCTCAACTTTTCTGATTCTCACAGGGACTAACAAGTTCAAGCAGCCACCTTGGGAAGGGGTGAAAATCTTTTTTTGCCCCTACTCCAATGAGTTTATGAAGGCTTTGTAGCAGTTGAATTTATGGAAGTTGAATAACTTTAAAAGATCCTTGAGAGGCTGTCCCTGATGGTGACCTGCTCCGTGGAGGACATCCAGAAGAAGGAATTCCACCCTCCCATGATGTCCATGGACTACTGTGTTGGATCCTTCAGGAATCACAGCTGGGGGATTCCTGCTCTGGCTCAGGCTCATCTACATAGCACCCAGTGACTCCAGGGCTTGGTGGCATCTGAGCCGAGGCTTTGAGGGCTTTAATTGAGATATTTGCATCAAAACCCACAGTTAAAATTACTGGAATCCTCCAGTGGCTCTAGCAGGTGGCACTTAGACTGGATAAAAGTTACTCTTTTGGTGATGCAAGTAATGCAGATAAAAACTAATCCAGGAGAAAGGGGTAGGAAACCTGGCTGGGTTGTTACAGTTATTTTCTAAGTCCTGCTGCAAGCTGTAGACAACTCCACATTTTTATGGAGTTTATTTTATTTTCCACCACCCGTTCATCGTCAACTGAAATCTTGGCCAGCAAATTAAAATAAAGCCACGTTATCACTCAGATTTAATGATTTCCTGCTGGCCCTCTTTAATGTTAAATTTGCTGTCAATCTTTGGTTTCTCCTCCTCTGGAATGGTCACTTTTCCTGCCAGGTGCTGCTGTGTGAGGCCGAGCACTGCCAGCATGAACAACTTCTGCCTCTCCTTGAGCTCTGTGGAAACACTGTCAGCCCTGAAATCCTGGAACAAAGGGGAATATTCAGCTCCAGAAATTTCCAGTCCAGGTGATGCAAACTTGCTGATGAACCCTGTGAACGAAATAAGGGCTTTAGTGGAGTGCTGAGATGACAGCAAATGAAAATCTGTCCTAAAACACAGCAAAACCTGCAGGAAATTCCAGGTGCCTGCTGAGGAAGTGGCACTCTCATGAGCTGAAACGTTTAAACTTTTGGACTCTTGCCTTGTTCTTCTGGGGTGGAGGGAACACGAGCCCACGTGGTGGCCATGGCCACCAAAGGGCCCCCATTAATCTGGATTTTCTGCTCCCTGGCTGCTGGCAGTAAGGACAGTTAACATTCCAATATCACTTCCCCTTCAAGGATACTGAAGAGCATTGGAAGCATTAAGCTCTGAGGTCGGTAATTTACTAATGAGAAAACTGATTCAAAGAGAAATTGGGAGCTGATTCTCTCCTCCACTGAAGCCAGTGGAAATCACTTTGTGGCTTCCCTGGGCAGACCGTGTGTGGCTTGTGAAAGGTCGCACAAGGAATCACAGAAAAATTGGATTTAAAGCCCCAGACTTTTTTGCTTGTTCAGCACAAGAATAATTGCCTCTTATCCAGAGCCTGAATCCTTTGTATCTGAAACCCTTTTCCTTAATGCAGTTGAGAAATATTCCAATAAATTCAGATTTCCTAAGTCTGCCTTTTCAAGTTCTTGGAAGCAGTTGAACTTCATTAAAAAGCTGCTGCTCTGTGTTGCTGAGACCTTTCCAAGGCACCCAGTATTCCTGAGGACACTATTTTAGACAAAATTTAATTCTTCAAACCTGTTATTTTAGAGGTTGTGCTCTCCAAGGGCCTGATCCAAAGGGTTCTGTACTCAGCAGCCTCGAGGCTCCCTGGGATGTTTCTCAAGACCCCACTCCCTGGCAGTATTTCAAGCAGTTGCTTTTGTATTTTCTTGCATCGCTTGTGTGGCTGGAAACCTCTTTATACCAAGAGCCCAGATAAATGCCAGTTCTGCCATCGTAATACACCTCAACACAGGTGAGAAACACAGTGTTGTGTTTATAAATCTGATTCATTCAGGGCCTGGAGCTGCAGTAACTCAGATCTAGGAGAGTTTATGCACAGAATCACCCGAGCATACACAGGATTATTTATCAGCATGGCCTGTGCAGAGAGCTGGCGTGGGGCATTAGCACCCACTTGACAGAACAGGAATAAACATTTCCTGAAAGGACTCTGGGAAGGTTTATCACAAACACAGCTCTGTAATGAACCCGTGGAATATTTATGCTGCACATTCCACGTGAAATATGTGAGAGCTGGCCAAGTAGAGCCCTCCCAAAACAAGGCAAGCAGGACACTTTTACAATGGTGATAAAACTGCAGCGGCATTTCTGGACTTTTATGAACCTTATGCTTGCTATCAGTGTTCCTTCAAATTATTTATCACTTAAACATCACACCAGCACAATTGAAATGAATGTATTTCCATGGCAGACAGAACAGACTGGAGTTTTTTTGCACTGCTCTGGGCTTAACAAATTCCAGTGTGCAGTGAGTGGCAAAAGTATTATTCTACTGTGTCATATAAAGGATTATTTCAGATGTTTGAAATAATGCATACAGTTAAAGGTTATGGGAGAATAATGTTAAAGAAATTCATTGTTTCAGGGTTGGCTGGTAATCTGAATGATAAAAAGGTGATGACTGTTACAGCCTTGAAGCATTACAGTCATTTGGCTATGATAATAGTTCTCAGATTTGGTTATGGCCCTAATACGTTACCTGGAAGTTAAAATCAGATTCTCAGCTCTGTTGGCACATAATGATCACTTATTGTCTAGAATGTAATTTCTGAAAGAGAATGAGAGTTGATCTTGAGGATAAATCCTGGTTTATTTTATGGTTTTCCTTTTTATTTTATTTTTTTTTTTTTATTTTCTATTTCAGAAGAGCTAAACATGGAGTTTGTATTTCAGAGAAGGAATCAATTCAGGATCATCATTTCTTGAAACACACCGTGATAAATCTGTCTGCTGCTCCCTGCTTTTATAGCTCTTTGTTCCAAGCTGTTCTGGACCATGGGCAGGCAATGTTTCTGCTGCTAGAAGAAATCCCCCAAAGCTGTCAGGTGACAGAGCTTCCAACCAGACCCTACAGATGGTTTGGGGGTTGCTTTTGGAATACTTTAAGCAGGAGAAGGAGCAGTTCACAGAAGCCTGCCCTGGTTTTTGGGCTTGGCTGGGGCTTCAGTAGGAAGGACAGAGGCTCCAAGGTGACTTTGCCCAGAGGGAAAGAATCCCAGATTGGTTTGGGCTGGGAGGGACCTTAAAGCCCATCCAGATCCACCTCCCTGCCAGGGCAGGGACACCTCCCACTGCCCCAGGCTGCTCCCAGCCCCAGTGTCCAACCTGGCCTTGGGCACTGCCAGGGATCCAGGGGCTCTGGGCACCCTGTGCCAGCCCTGCCCACCCTCCCAGGGAGGAATTCCTTCTTTCTGTCCCACCTAACCCTGCCCTCTGGCAGTGTGAGGCCATTCCCCCATGTCCTGCCACTCCATTTCCTGCATTCTCAGCCTTCCCAGAAGTCCAAACCTTCCCCTTCCCCGCAGAAATACAGCAGGAAGGAGTCAGAGTCACAATTTTCACTCCTTTCCCACCACACTGGGCCTTTGTCCCAGCTCTGTTACAAACAATTCCCACTCTTGCCAGAACACCAGCACTTCACACTCCTTAATTCATCATTTTGAGGATTCTCAAATGACAAACTTGCTGCCTGTGGTCACCACTACAGGTGGAACATCTAAGATTGCAATTTTAGCCACAGCAAGGTCACACAATAAAGCCCAGATCAGAAAGGAGATCAATAATTATTTGCATTGTGTGTTACAAGTATAAAGTTTAGCAGTAGAAGAGCTGTGAAAGTCAAAGCATTTTTCTATTTGATTCTCCCTCTGTAGAAAAAGATCTGCCCCTACAAAAAAACCAACAGCAAACCCAAAAAATCTCCTCAAAACCCAAGAACCCCCAAAAAATAAAGCCGAAAAACCCCAAAGCAAACTAAAAACAAAACGAAAAACCCAAACAAAACCCGAAACCAAAAAAAAAACACACCAAAAAACCCCCACCAAACCAAAAAACAACAAACACCCCCCCAAAAAAACAAAACAAAACAAAAAACAAAAAACAAAAAACAAAAAACAAAAAACAAAAAACAAAAAACAAAAAACAAAAAACAAAAAACAAAAAACAAAAAACAAAAAACAAAAAACAAAAAACAAAAAAAAAAAAAAAACCAAACACAACCAAACCCCAAAACAAAAAGAAGTTCAAGGAAAAGGATGGAAAAGAATGGGAATAATATTCCAGCAAAAGCTACTTCTCCAGACAGGCTGAAAAACAAGTGAAATGGTGTCACAATTATTACAATCCAGAGTAGAAATTCAATGTCTGCTCTGCAGTTTGTTCTCTGCTTTGTTTTATGGGGCTGGGAGGTGTTTGATTAAAAAGGGAGCCGTGTTTGCAGGGTGCATTATTCTTTCACTTTTATAACTCAGGGTAGTCCAATAAATTGCTTAGCCTGGAATCTTTCTTATGTCCCTGTATTTCTGGAGCTTCACAGGCCTGATGATTGGAAATCAAACATTCAGGGGAGATACTGCAGTTAAGTATTAAACCTGACAGCTTTTATATGGCGAGTACAATAATTGATTTCATGTTATGCTAACCTGCTCGGCAGGTTAGAGCAGCCAGGAGAGTTCCATTTCATAGAGTAGGCACTGAGTTATTATTTTTTTAAGGTTTTTAAAAGCACTGAGTCAATTTACATTTCAATTTTCCTTTTCTAAACACTTACATAGATGAAGAATACAGTGAGGGCCTGTGCAGGCAGGAGGACAGATTCAACCCTGAATTTCCTCTGAGGAAAAAAAATCCAACACTGAAGTAGTAAACAAATCAGGAAAATATTGATAATAAGTCAAATTCTTGAAGGGAGTGGTTATATCTCTATTTGCTGTCTTTGTTCTGATCTGTTTAGCACCTGCTGGTGGCTGCTTGGAGTGAGGAGTGCTGGGGAATGGAAAAAGTTTGAGGGATTCCTGGGTGTTCAGAGTTAAAAAAACCTTGACACTCTTTTAAGGAATATGGTACCAAGATCCACTGGCATAATGTCAGTGCTGAAAAATTCTGAAGTCACTAACTCTCTTCTTGCTCAGAAAAGGGTCCAGGGAAAAAACTGATACTTCAAATATCCTTGGTAATCCTCAGACTGAAGAGTTTGTTATCATGGCCCCCAAATGGAAAAGAATCTGTGTCCTAAAGCAGTGCTGTTCTAGGCACATTTGTTAATGTAAGGAAATAAAGGTGGGGTTCAGAGAGTGTTGGTGGACATGAAAGTTGCCCAACTTTCCCTCTGCTTCAGGTCATCTCAGCCAGTCAGCAGAGGGATTTAACGTGTCTCTTATTTTTCAGGCAGTCCCTAAACTGAAAATAAAGAGGTCTGGGTTGAACTGCCTTAGACTTTCTCTGCTGCTTCACTGCATTTACACGTTTTACCCCCGGAACAGGGAGGTAAAATTCAATTCCTCCTGTGGGCAGCTGCCCCAGGATTCAGATCCCGGTCCCACTCTGCAGCCACGTTATGCCAAATGAAAAGTCTCCAACTTCAGGATTAATTAAAGAGAAACCACCTTTTTACCCACCCTTAAGGGTTATAGCCATGCCCCAGTGCCTGTTGAGGTAAGAGAATTTTCAGTGAGGACCTGTACATGGACAAAGACTTCTTTTTCCAGGCAGTTTCTGCCGTGTTTATGGTGAGAAATGAGTGCCACTTCCTTGCTGCACATTAGGGCTGCTGAGCTGAAGAAAATGGGTATAACTTTTCTCTTAATTCTATAATCTTATTATCCCAGCTCCAATAAAAACTGATAATGAAATCTGAGGGTGTTGAGAACTTGGATTTTTTCCATCAAGTTTAACTTGGTGTCTCTTTTTTTCGAGCGCCGTGGTACTTACCATAGTCCAACTCTTTTTAAGACCATCCAGGGAAACATAAACCCTTGCAGCGAGCCATTTTCTGTCAAAATTATATCTGACCTGCATATTTTTGCAATTCTCTGATGCATTATGCAGTCAGATCAGGTTGTTCCTTGACCACTTGTTCACCCCCATCAATTGCATTAGCATTTAACCTGTCAGTTTAAATTACAAAGGTAACAAAGGTTTAGGAAGGTTACAGTGGATCCAATCTCATGCAGAAGTGGGGAAAAATAATCTTAAATCATCCTTGCATGGGAGTGTTATTTTCTCCTCCTGACATACATTTACTCACCTTCTTGAGCATCACTTTTTGTGCTGGGGACTCCATGGGATCAGCACAGCCTGTCAAACAGGAGAAGCACCAGCCCTGAGACAAGCAGGGATGTTTTGTTTGAACTTAGGTTGCATCTCCTGCATCCTTACTAATTTTCCCTTCTCTTCTCCATCCTTTTTCAGGGCTAAATTCCCTCTTTTTTCTCTCTCTAGACAACCTGTTCTTCATTGTGTCTGATCAGTAAATTAGGGACTATTCTACGTAAGAACATCATCGAGGATTGGAGTCTTTTGAATTCTTAATCCTTTAGCCTTGAACAGAACCAGAGAATCAATAAGGGTGGAAAAGACCTCCAAGCTCATCAAAGTGCAACCACCAACCCTAATCCATATCCTCAAGTGCCACATCCACGTGTTTTTTGAACACTTCCAGGGATGGGCACTCCACCACTGCCCTGGCTGGTCTGTTCCAATCCTTTTGACAGCTTTTACATGAGGAAAGTTTTTCCTGAGCTCTTCCATCTGAATCTGCCCTACGTGGAGATACCTGCAAGAGGGGCAGCAGTGCTTCTCCTCAAACCACCCATCGTCCTGTGCTGTGGATTTACCACTCTACCACATCAGGGTTTGGGGTGGGTGTACTCATAAAATACCAGCCCACAATTCCAGCAAACTTAGGGAAAACCTGTTCCCTTTCAAACAATTTCACCTGCTTGGGAAAACCTGGAAGTCGTGTTCATTTTACCTGGGATTTTCCCTATTTCTGCATTGACTTACTAACACGTGGGCAGTGATGTCAGAATTCCAGCTGTGGGTTGCCTGAATACTAAAATAGGACATAATTCCTCCCATATCCACTCATTTCAGCCTCTCTGTGCCCTCCCACAGCACCAACCCAGGCAGCTGAGCAACATAAAAACGCTGCATGGCCTTCTGGAAAAATAAATCAGCACGTGATGGGCCAGAAATGCCAGTGCTGAGTGAAGAGCTGGGAAAAATACAACCACAAAAGCAAAATTCTGATAACTTACAAATGCATGTATTTCTTGATTTATGTATTTATACAGAAATATGTGCATTTATAATACACTCTGCAAATGTAGTTATGTGTTTATACATCATGAGGTGCGTTGCAAATACAGGGATTCCTTTTTTGCATAAAGGTGGGACAAAGAGCTTCTGCCAGCAGTGCTCACCTGCACAAAGCTCCCATCAAATTTGCCTGCACGGAGACTGCAGCTGTAAGGTGGCAAAGCAGCAAAATTGAAAGGGAAGCCAGATTGTGGCTGTTACTGAGCTCAGGAAGCACAGCTATAAATTTTCTTTTAAAATAAGCAGATATTTTTAAATTCTTGATTTTAGTGTGGCCAGAAGATGTTTAAAAAGGCCCTAAAACAGCAATGCCTGCATCTTGAGTTGGAGCAATAGCTAAATAGCAAAAATAACGTTGAAAAAGCACTTTATTGGGTATCTTTGCTGCACAAAGGCCAGCATTTCCAGATGCAGCTGTGGCCCAGGAAGTGTGCCGTGATGAATGGTGTTTAATTAGCAGGAGAGCAGAGCTTGGCCCACATTTGGCTGGAGTGGCTCCTCTGCTGGGCTTGGGATGTGCCACTTCCACGTCCCCAAACGTGGAGCAGCTGGGCTGCCTTCCTGCAGGAGAGGAAGGGTTTGTGTGTGGGCTCTGGGCAGGACAGCTGATTGCTGTGATTGTCTGGGGAGAATGATCCAGATTTGCAGATGAGTTTCAATGTGTGACCGACTGAAGTGCAGATGTAGGGAGAGATAGAATAGCCTGGGTGGGAAGGGACCTTAAATCCCATCCAGTGCCACCCCTGCCCTGGCAGGGACACCTCCCACTGTCCCAGGCTGCTCCCAGCCCCAGTGTCCAACCTGGCCTTGGGCACTGCCAGGGATCCAGGGGCAGCCAAAATTTCTCTGGACACCCTGTGCCAGGGCCTGCCCAGCCTCACAGGCAAGGATTCCTTCCCAATATCCCACCTAACTCTGGCAGTCTGAAACCATTCCCCCTTCTCCTGTCACTCCACACCCCTTCAGGCAGCCTCTCCCCATCTTTCTTGTAGCTCCTTCAGGCCCTGCAAGGCCACCCTGAGCTCATCCCAAAGCTTCTCCTCTCCAGGTGAACAATCCCAGCTCTGCCAGCCTTTCCTCCCAGCAGAGCTGCTCCATCCCTCTGCTCACCTTGGAGGAGTTTCCCACAGCTGAGATGGGGCAAAACTGAAGTTAATAAACTTTGGTGCTGATTTTTGCCTTCCAGAGAAACACAAGACAGTCACAAAAGCCAAATTCAAAAGGTGTGGTACAATATTTTGACTATGCAGAGGTTATTTTGAAGCAACAAGAGCTGGCCTCCCCTGATCAGAGAACTCTTCTTAGGAAAGGATGAAGCACTTCTCCTATTTCAGATAATATCCTGGGATATTTCAAAGGAAAAGGAGAATTTAAATAGAGAACAGGCCTTGTAAAATAATCTCACCAAGACCTGCACCCGTGCACTGTAAAACACTTCAGGACTTTTTGATCACTGGTGAACCCCAATCTGCGTCCAACTTTAAAAATCTTCAGCAAATTCTTGTGGAAAGACTCCCATACCCCCATTTGAAACTCCAATTTAGATTACTCCTACTAGTCCCATATTTTCATAAATAAAATCCCCAGTTGTTTAATTTCTTGTGGCAAAAACCCAAAGACAACCCCCTGTCCTCCCAAAAATAACCCTCAATACCATTTGGTCTGTTTTCCCAATGAATATTTATTGCAGCTCAGGTGTCAGAGACTCCTTTCAGCAGAAAAAAAAAAACCAACACAACCTTGTTCAGGTTTTATTGATGTAGCTCACGATATTCCTGCTCTTGTACAACACAAGGTCACGCTGAATTTCGATGTCAGACTTCATTAAAGTGTGCACTGGGCACCCTTGGCTGGTGGTGCTCCCTGACCCCAGCACCCTGCAGTCCATGAACATCAGCAAGGCTTTCTCCATCCACATTTGCAGCTGTTTTGCAGAGTCAGCCAATCAATGTTGGTTAAAAAAAATGACCCAAAAGTTACCTGCCTGTGACTGTCCCTGCAACGCTCCCAGCCCGATGGTGTTCTCAGTTCTGAGTACAGCCTGCACCTGCACTTGATGGTTTTGAGTCTTCCCTTGGCTGGAGTCACAGCAAGAGTTTGAAAATAGATCTTTCCTGCCTTGTCCAGGAAAATAATCCCGTTTGGAGGATGTTATCTTTTAAGCAGAACCCGTGAAATCACGGATCAGAGAGCTGGGCTTTGAAACTTCCAGCAAAGCTGAGAAGTTCTCACAAAATGAGAAGGTTTTATTTCAGTGACATCCTCTCCTGNCTTCCCCAAAAAATAAATGAAAGGGGGAAAAAAAGGCCCTGAGTTTCCTGTATTTCCCATTGCTGCTGCATTCTCAACCCTCACGGAACGGGGTGGTGGATTTGATTTGGCACAATTTATGCTCTGCAATCAGGAGCTCAGTGCCACCGCCTGTCACTGAGTCAAACTGAGGCTAAATTAACTTCACCTGCTGAAATTTGGGCCCCTCCAATTACTCCTGCTTGGGAGAGCTAGGCCCCAGCTGAAGGCTGCAGTGTCATTTGTGTGCAGGGCTGACCTTGCTCTGAGGCATTGCTGGGATTTGTCACCGTTCTCTTCCTGACTGCAGATAAAATTCACCTTGCTCCTGCTGCCTGTGCTGTCATTGCTGAGGTCAAATGCTTAAATATTTAACTATTTAAATGGGGAATGGGTTTGGGTTTGGGTTTGAACTGGGGGAAACATTGGTGGCTGGCTGAGATTGCCTGGTGTGTTGTACAACAGGAGAATTCCACCCGAAAACTGAGATGTTGGAATAAAAGCAGGGAGGAAAAGGGGTGATTTTCACTTGCCTGAGGAATTCCACTGGAGCAAAACCCATCCTGGTTTTCTGGAAGTATTTCACATCACGCTTGGTTACACTCAGGACTTTAATCTTTTTTTTTTTTTTT
>VWYO01019689.1:28162-53989 GCA_013400275.1 Rhadina sibilatrix
TTTTTTTTAATCTGACTGTGTTCAGTGTTTCTTTCTTCCATTTGATAATTGCCAGAACTGCAACAGGAAAATTATGCTTGATCACAGTGAGACTATCAGAACTCAGTAAACACATTTCTCACGCTTCTCAGTTCTAAAATTAATGAAATCTTATTCTTTTCCTAATCCTACTGGCAATCTGAAGTTCCTGTAAGCTTCAGAGAACCTCCTCAAACTGAAGTTCAGCAGAGCTGGCAACCTGATTTCTGGAGACGCCAGAAGAGTCCAGCTATAAAATTAAACAAAAATAATAAAAAAAAAAAAATTAAATATTTTAAGTGATTTGGAATGTCTCCATTGACAGGTGTCTATCAAGTCATCCAAAACTGTTTTCTCCAAAAAAAAAAAAAAAAAAAAAAAAAAAGTGTGAGTAAAGAAGATTTTGCTTAAAGAACATGGAGATTATTGCTCACAATTTTAAACATTCATCATGTTTCAGGAAACCACAACTCCTGTTACTGGTTGAATACATGAACACGTTTAAAACTGAAATACCTTGCGTGGAATTAACTAAATTAAGTGGATGTTATATCTCCTAAATGAACCAATGCAAAACGTGGTGTGAACCCCCTTAATTCAATTCCAAGCTGGATTTATTTGCTTTGGGAGATACACAAGTAGAAACTCAAGCAAGCAAAAATACCCCTGGTCCTCCACTCAGTCTCCAGCTGATATCTTTATATTAATTTAAGTAATTGGGGAAGGAGATTCAAATAAATAAAGCTCTGCATTTAGAGAAAGGCACCATTTTTCTATTAAAAGGTCTCAGATAAATAAGAATAATATTGGGGACGGAGAACTGATCAGTATTCCTCTCAAAGTGGGCTGGTAAAGTGCACGAATTAAATTAAAAATTCTGAAATTTAGAGTCCCGACATCAAAGCAGAAGTTTTGCCTTCACCCACCTGCCAAGGTGGGACATCTCTGGATAACCTTAGGGAGCAGGTGCTTTACTCTCTTGGGAATGGTAAAGCACAAAGGAAAAATTAGGAAACTGAGGAAGAACTGGGAAAACTTGTGCAAAGAGGCAGAGAAGGTGAAGCAATGATTTCTGCAAAGGGGGAAACTGCTGAACAGTTGTCTCGGGCAGAACTGAAGCAGGTGAAACACATGTTGGCACCTTAATGCTTAGTTTTCCTTTCTTCCCTTTTCTTTATCATCCAAGGGAGGAGAGCACTTCTTCTCCCATCTCAGATCAATCCGTCAGACAGCAGAGCAGGAAATCCACGTTGAAGAAGAAAAGATATTTTCACAGCAATGGAAGTTCTGGAAGAAACACCTATATTTTGGCCTGATAAATTATTTCTTCATTTCTATATTCACACAGAGCACATGCATTTCCCTGCTCCCTTGAATAGAGAGCTCCTGTGAGTTCCCAGAGAAAGCTGCTATTAGGTTATTTTTCTCTGCCTGAAGAAGTTATTTGCTGCAGTTTTCAAACCCTGGTGAAAAGCTTTGCCGTTCTTCCTGTGCCCTATTGAGCAGAGGCGCAAATTAATTTTTTAAAACGTTGTTTTAAATGGATGATGGTTTCAAACTTTAACTTCGAGCTTTTGCTGTGAACCAGAGCAATTTCAAACCGGCTTGACAGGATCCTGGTTGTTGCAGCAACGCCAATTTCAAGCAAAGCCGTGATTAGAAACGGATCAATATTGCTGAGCACAAAAACTTGGTGCTCAGTAGGACTGAGGCGAAAAGGAGAATCTCAGGAAGATCCCAGCAATGCTCACCAGCATTGGGGATGGGCTGGAATTTGCCAAGAAGGGATGAGAGACAAGCAGGACCCCGAGCTCCACTCTGGTGATGGAGACAAGCTGCTCTCAGGAGAGCAGAAGACACTAAAAGGATCAAACCCAGGCTGTTAATGCCGATTTTCCTTTTAAATTCCCAAGTTTTCTCTGAGTTTGGAGGGTATCAGCAGTGCAGCGAGGAGGTTCCCCACTGAGTGTGGATTGAGCCTGCTTTTCCCACAGGTTTTCAGCAGTTTGCAGGGAAGTTCTGTACGAGACAGGGTGTAAAGCTGTGATCTCACATTGCCACCCACCAACACTCCCCCTGGTTCTTTTGGTTTTTCTTTTTTAGTCAGGCCACTCAAATTAATTGGTTTCAACTTCCCTTTTTTTTTTTTTTTTTTTTCTTTCCAAGTGGAAGTTCATTAAAACGTTGAAAAATTGCCATCACAAGGAAAAGCACAATCTCCTGTTAACAGTGTCAACCTGCTACTGCTCTGGCTTCTTTTTCTTCTTAATTGGATCTGTTGAATCAAATTTTGCTTAGCAAACAGCTTGGATTTGGGCAAATCAGCAGGACTTTTTTTTTTTTTTCAGTGGGGGGGGACAAAAAAAAAAAAAAAAAAAAAAAAAAAAAAAAAAAAAAAAAAACAAAATACCACACAACACCAACAANAAAAAAAAAAAAAATTAATCCAGAAATTCCCAGTCATCCCGAATAACTTCCCAGATGTGGTGGCATCTTAATAAAGTAGTAGCCTATTTAAAACTTGTTTCTTGTGTATTTAAGAGCTTGCTGAAGTGTCAGGGGAGCATCAGTCACCACTTGTACTCAATAAACTGGGAGATGATACTTCAGGAATCAATGCAGCTCTGCAGAGATTTGAAAGATGTGCATTTATTGGAGGAAGCAGTAAATAAAAATAAAAGCCTCGCTGGGATTTTATTTCAGTGTCCAATGGGTGAGTTTGTACTTGTGTGCATGTATAAATAACTTAATTATAAATAAAAATGCCAAAGGAAAGGGGAAGTTGGAAACTTAGCAGCTATTGACTAATCTTCAAAAAATAAGGCCAATGTCATCAAGTTGCACTCTGCTATTCTAATTCTGCATTCATTTGCATAAAATCCTTGCTGATTTGATGCAGATAATTCCTGACTCTCCACTCCATCAAGAAAAATCGATTTGTGGCTATTGTATGTAGACTACATCAACATTTTCCTGGTTTTTGTTCCCCACCCCAAGCCCCTCTGCTCTCACAGGTGAGTTCCAGAGGTAAGAGGAGCACTGTGAGTACACAGAAAGTACAAGGAATAATCTTATCTCAATATTGAGTTAATGCTATTAAAGCTATTAAAGCATTTTAAAGACTTCTTGGCCAACTCACAATTAACACTTCTTCAATCTTCTTAAATTATCAAGCCCTATGAAAATAGACAAGGTCATTGTTTTATCTGCAATAAAGTCAAAGGAATTGCCAGAGAGTCTTACACGTATAATTAACAGTGTGCAATTTATTCAATAAAGCTCTCATTTAATTACAGGAACCTATTACACTGAGTGATGCGTTAGGGGTGATTTATATCTCAGATGTAAATATTCAGAAAGAGGCCTCCCATAATGAAAGCAGCTGCTCCCTGCTCTCCATCCATGTTCAACTCCAGTGTGTTGGTACAATATATTAAATATTGGGAAGGAATCCTTGCCTGGCAGGGTGGGCAGGCCCTGGCACAGGGTGCCCAGAGCAGCTGTGGCTGCCCCTGGATCCCTGGAGGTGCCCAAGGCCAGGCTGGATGGGATTTGGAGCAGCCTGGGACAGTGGGAGGTGTCCCTGCCATGGCAGGGGGTGGAATGGGATGGGTTTTAAGGTCCTTCCCAACAATTTCTCCTGGGATTCTGTGATTCTGTGTTGATACCAGGCTTTTACGAGGTGGCAGTGATCATTTTGGGGAGATTTAGCATCACCTGTTGGATTCATGGCTGGTGCCTCCTTGGTCTCCTTCAGGGGTGTGTCCTGGAGCAGCAGTCCCAGACACAGGCTGGTGCTGAGCTGTGCCAGATGTTACACCTGCTTTTGCTGGTGTTCCTTTCACCAGCACTGAACATTTGAAGTTTGTCAGCAAGCCTGTTGTGAACCCAAACTGGTTTGCAAGGTTAGAAACACAAAAGTCAATTTGGTTTTCGTTTTTCTGAACACGGAAAAACAAATATTCCTGAAACTTCCTAACAAAGCAATAAAGTTGGGATGAGATCATGCACTTGTACATTCCCTGTGCTCCCAGGGCCTGTCTGCCCCTGGGTTACCCAAAATCCAAAGGAGATTCTGCACAAAGCTTTAAACCCCCGAGCTTTTCAGCTGGGAGATACTCAGAGCTGCAATAAGTCACAGCCTCTGCATGAGCTACACCTGTGCTGTCTTAGCACCAAAAGCATGGCAAATCACTCCATTACTTAAATATTTTCCTCCACAGATCTCGGAGCTTTCACAAAAAAAAAAAAAGCAGCAAAGCAGCTGAATGAAGCCATTTATATGTGAACAGGACACATTTTTCAACATCCATTCCGTGAAAAAAAAAAACAAAAAAACAAAACACCAAACCTCTCACTTCTGTTATCACAAATTTTAAACAACAACAAAAACTTCAAACCCAGTCAAAGCCGGCGGTGTCGGGCTGACAGGAGTTGATGACACTCGTAAAAGGAACAGCTTTCTAAAGAGACATCTCTCTCGTGGAAAGTGTTAGCCAATTGATAACACAGGTAATATTCAGCACTCCAGATCTATGCTGATGTATAAAACTGCTGTCAAAACCGCTGCCTTTATTGACATCAGCATGAATACTTTGCTCCTGAGGTAAAGACATTATTGTCAGGAGTAGCTGAAAACATTAGAGAAGCCATTTCTCAGCTTAACTATGTAAAAGTCTGCTGTTAAAAACCTTTACGAGTGCGCAGCATCAGAAAAATTGGGAAAGAATCCCATTCACAATGGAATGCCTCGCTTAAAGCCTTGAAAGGGTATTTTTGAACTGGGAAAAGTCACTGGATTGGGGCAAACCCAGCTGTGCCTGCCCACACCACATCTCTTGTTCTCTGCACAGCCCTGCCTGGGGCTCTGGCAGGTTTAGAGAATCCAGTGGATGGAAATTTCCTCATCCCATGAGGAAACTACTCAAGAAGTGATTTCAAGAGGCCACGGTAAGAAAGCCAATCCAGCTGCAGAGATCCCATGCCATGGAATACTGCAGCACACCCAGTGCCTGGGAGCAACAGGGAACTGTGGGACCTGCTGTGCCCCATCTGAAAATAGATTCATTTTCATAACCATGGAGTCATTAAATTTTCTGAATGGGACCCACAAGGAGCATCAAAATCCAACCCCTGCACAGGCCTGCCCAGGAATCCCAGCAGGTACCTGCACATAAAAGGAACAAACCATTGCCTCCCTCTTTAACCTTGCTGTAATTCGGCAGAAAAAAACAAGTCCCTGAAGACCAAATCTACAAAAACATTTCAAGTTGCCACTGAGTGGAATCAAAACCCAGAGGCACAGGGACAAGCTCAGGTCCCTCTCCTGTTTCCCTGATGTCCCCCTGCCCCATCCAGAGCTCGGGGCCAGCACGTGTTGCCCTCTTTGGCCCCATCACTGCCCCCACGACACCTCACCCCACTCAGCTCTTCCCTCTAATGCAATGTGACTGAGATGGAGAAACCTCCTGCTCTCCAGAGATCGATTCTCCCCAAGCACAGCACATAAATGAATATTTTACAAGCCACATAAATGCAAGCTTTTCCATTTTTCCTTTCCAGTTCTGCTGTTCGAAGGCAGATGCTGGAGCCAATTTTCAGAGTGAAGTTCCCATCTCAGGAGCAGGCAGAGAGAGATTCCAACCCCTCACCAGCCTGGGAGGTTTCCCTCACCAGCTTCCAAAAAAATGACACATGCTGCTGTTTGGTGGGTAATTTTGACAGAATTCCAACTCCTGATGATTTAAAATGTGGGATATTCTAGAAAATATCCCTGAGGTCCTGAGCGTCGGCGACCTTTCCATTGGGAAAACTCAAACTGCACCAACACTGCTGAGTGTGAAACCCCTCTTTTTCCATAAGAAACCCCTCTCTGATATCTCTATATTATGATTACATTCTCTAACATCCAGTGGTCAATAGCTAACATGCTGCACCTCGGACGTGGCTGTAGGGAATTAACACTCAGCACCTCTGGATCCCGCTGCAGTGGCCCTTTGCTTTGGACTTCAAAGGCAATAAAAAAGTAATATTGAGATCAAAGCCTCCCAGCACAATCACACTTTTTGAAGTTGGCAAACCACAGGGATTGGAGGTGTTTTAGTTCGCTGGCTCTTGTGGGTTTTTTTTTTTGAACTCCTGAGCACTTTGAGCCACCGTTCAAACTTTTGATGCAAACTCGTGTTTTGATGCACGAGGATCTGAAGATGCCAGGGAATTCCAGATTAATCCATGCTGACAGCAAGGGCCCTCGTTACCTTTCCATTGATTTTGCAGGGTCTGAAAAAAAAAAAAAAAGAAAGAGAGAAGAAGCCTTGTGGCACAGGCTGCACCACACATCCAATTTTTGCTCAATTACCATGACATGTCCCTGCTTAACACTCCGAACTATAAAACTTCAGCAGCAAACATTTTTATCAGGCCTTGAAATCTGTATTATTCAGAGATCCAAAATCCTATCAGAGAGTGCTGTAAGACCTGATTGAGTTAAACTCCTCTTGAAAAGCAAAATATGGGCAAAGCAGAGGTTCAGGCCCTGAAGTGTGTGGAGACCGTGGAGCAAAAGCTGTCAGCATTCCTTGTTCAGAATTCCTGAAAGTCACATTCCAGCCAGTGCTTAAGTGTTCAGCTTGGAGCCTAAATCGCTTTTCCTTTGGGAGGGATAATCTCTGGACGTGGCAGAGCACTGTGTTTGTCCAGAGGACTGTCCTGGGCAGGTAAAGTGATTCCAGGTCTTGGCAATACTCTGAATTTCCAGGGTGCTGAAGGAGGGCAACATCCTCTTCCTTGTAAAACAGGCCCTGTATAGCAATAGATCTGTTTATTTTTGTTATGGTTCTCCCCTCGCTCTCTGGCTGCTTCTCTTTTCTCTTAGAAAAGCACTTGATTGTACCATTCTCTGTCTGTTTGCAGCATCATAAAGTGAAATTCACTTCATTGATCAGAAGATGACCTCTATCCAGTGCCTCTTAGATTAGAGATAACAGCAGGCTGTTGTCTCACTGAGAAATAATTTCTTTGGCTCCTCCAGCTCCTCTTTATTATGATTGCTTCCTAACATATCACTTAAAAACTGGAATGGAAAACAAATGAGGATATCTTCTCCACTGTTTGTGTTTTGACTTCCCAACAAACACAGATGCACACGCACTGCAGCACTTGGTGCTTTAGAGTAATTCATATTTTCCTGTGGAAGATGAAGAAAATATTTAACTGCAGACAAACGAGCTGAGGAAAGGGGTAAAAATGGATTGACATAAAACCTACATTTTGCCTGAGAGACTTTACGCTTCAAACCAGGAAAAATGGGAGACGTACATTCATGTGAAATTTAAACTGTGCATATTCAGGAACAGGTTTTTAAATATCAGCAATAAAGATCATGTTGGAATACATTATCACATTCTGCACTGGAGCATGTGTTACATATTTATAACGAGGAGAGCGTGCAAGACTAATCATACACTATGAATAATGCCGTGTTTTTCCAGGCAGATTTGCAAAGTGTTATCCCAGACATTCCCTTCTGCTGGGGGCAGGAGGAAGCTGCTCCAGCACTCCTCACTCAGAGGCTGCTCAGCATCCTCTGCAGGAGGATCCCACTTCCAAGCGTGAGGTGTGCACGGAGGTTTGGCTGAAAATAGGCAGAGCTGTTGGTTTAATTTCAGCTGTTTCAGGCGTGCTGCTCAGCTCAGGAGAGCTTCAGCTGGCAGCAGTTTGTTCCCAGGGCCCTGCATGGTGCTGCCTTGGCAAAGTGCTGGGATTTCTGGAGGGCTTGTCAGCCTCAGGAAAGCCCCTCAGCTTCCATCTCACCATCCTCCACTTCCCCAGGCTCTTCAGGAATAAAATAAACTGCTCTTTTTTTACACCCCCTCCCCCAAACAAAACTTGGAGTGCCTCAGGATGCTGGAATGGGCTTTTGACAGCTGACCTTATTTTATCAAGTAATTTATAATTAAAGCTTCACAAATCCAGTGGTGTCAGACACTAATACAGCTGAAACACTACATGAATATATCATCCAAGCCATGCCACTTTTATGAGCTTTTGTCTTAATGAGCTGCTCAGCACCAGCCCTGCCCGGTGTACTGAGCTTTTCCTCCTTTATTTAAGGACAGAGGGCTTTCAAAAGAGGGAGAAGGGAGAGAAAATGTGTTTATTCCTGGCTGTGGTGAGTGCCAGGGCTGCTTTCAAGGGGTGCAATAACCTGCTCCCTTCTCGGGCATCTACATGGAGATTTCTCTGCAAGGAATCTCAGACTGGGATTAAAATCCCAGTTCTAATTGAGATTAGAATCCCAACATCAGACTGGGATTCAAAGAGTGAGCAGGAAGACAAATCCTCCTGGGCTAGTGGAAGGTGTCCTTGCCCCAGGCAAGGGGTTGGAACGAGATGATCATTAAGGTGTCTTCCAATCCAACCCATTCTGTAATTCCATGATTAATTCTTCAAGAAGGGGATGTGTCTAATGGGATTAAGGATCAGACACCACAAAGTTTCCCATAAAGATCATCAGGTTTTATCAATAGTCTGCACCAAAAAAGCAGACAAAAAAACTTTTGAAAACATTGATAGCACACATAACACGAACCTTTTGCACTTGGTTGGCCAGCTGTGACTTGGTTTAAACTTCAGTTTTGTAAACAAATTTTAATTCATCCAGGCCTCAACACTCAGCACGTTCCCAAGAGAAAAGGGCAGCTTTTACCAGTGGTCAGTCTCAATCATAGACTCATGGAATAAAGTCTGAGCATCCTCCATCTAGGAAAGCATCATCTGGGAGTCATCTCCCTCTTATCAAGAAGAAAGTCCTTGGGAAAGGCCTCTCCTCTGCTCTGGGGTTGCTCTGGGGTTGAGGTTCTGCTGTAGATCTCTTCATCTCTTCCCTGACGTCCTTTGGAATAACAGCAACATGAACTCAGAAAACGTGCTCAGCACAAACATTGCTGTGCACTCAACGATGGCACAAAGCTCCCCTGTGCTCCCTCTCCAGAAAGAGATGGATCAGGGACACCTTCACTTCCCTTTGGCTGTGAGGAACCCAAATTCTCCCATGGCCAGGGCTGGTTTGAGCTGGCCAATCCACAGGGCTGGCGACGGACGCGTCCCAGCGCAGTTTCAGACAATTTTACCCGATCTGTGATTTTCACAACTCCCCAAAACCACCCAGCTAAATTGACAGACACATTTGCTGTGTGACAGTGGCTCTGTGATGCTAATATTGGCTGCTGCCTGACATTTTATATAACAACATTTATGTAACCATTTCTAAGGCCTGTGATGCGCCACGCAATTCGAACCCAGCCCTTCCATTTGCCCCCCTCATCAACGTAAAGCTGGTGCTGTATCAAGTAATATCAGAGAAGATAAATTATGCCACTGTTTATTTACAGTTTGCATCCCTGCAGTCAATGTACCTCATGCAGGAATTGACCTGTGGAAGAGCTATAGCAGCACATTATTTGTGCAGCAGTAAAATTGATGGAAATTGATGATGCCTGAAAAACACACAATTATAGTGTCTTGATTAAAAATGGAGCACATTTCAATGAACTTTTTCCCTTCTTCTCATGATTATGATACACAAGTACTAACATTAATGGTATTTTTTTATATAATGAACCATAAAATTACAGTTGGCAGTCAAGAGCACTCTAGCAGATAAGTAAGGCAATTTTCCTCATCATTTTTCCCTTTGTTGTCAATCTTGTTGCATAGCCCATTGCCTTTTCAATGAGCTGTAATGTGAATATTCAAGATCTTGCTTTTCCCCAGTGTATACATTCCAGCTGAAATAATTCAGTTTCATGCCACCCATTTTAATATGTTTTATTAGGCAAACTTCATATTTTTAGGTTTCCTGCTTCCACCAGAACTTGCCTGAGCATTGACAAAGAGAATAATGGCATTTTGAATTGTCCAGGTTTCAGGCAGATCAGCAAAAGTGCTTATTGAGCTTGCTGTGCAAACAGGCTTAAAAGTTTGGGTTTGATTTTGCTCTGACACTGCCTGTCTCTCTTTCCAGGAGGTTTTAGGAAGTTTAGACATGTTTGAATACTTGCCCATGTAAGTATGGCAATCCAATTAACTCTCAGTTTAGGCCAAACCAAGTTACAAGACACACACACATTAGAAGTATTAGCTCCGTCAAATATTAAAGCATTTTATAAATATTATAAATAAGTGTTATAAATATAAATATTAAAGCGTTTTAGGAAATATTTATTTCATGCTGTTTCCTGTGGTCTGGCAATTAACAGCTCTTGACATAAATTATCGTTGCTGTGGGATGAGAAATAAGTGAAATGCTGCCTCATCTGTGTCTTACTTGACATAAAAAGGCAATAAAAATTAATATGTAGTTTTGAGTTAGGAGAAAAGAGATGTGAAGTGCTGTTGGGAGGAATTATCATGCTCACTTCTCACTGGTAAACAAGTGACATGTGGGATGTGGCCCTGCCCTTTAGTGCTGGGACTAAATAATCTTTAAAGTCCCTTCCCACCCTTTAACTTTCCATGATTCTATCAGATCCTCACAGCTTCCTCCTGCTCCAGCACGAAGGATGAACTCCAGGCTCCACTGAAGACAAAAAGTTGCTGGGTGTGGCTTTCCCCAAAGCCTGCAGTGCTGGGTGGGATGTAACTTTCCCAAAACAAGTTAGAAAACAGAACTTTTTTGTGCCTTTGCTGCAGGCTTTGTTCAGAAAGCTCAGCAGTCAGGGAGGGAGATGATGCAGATAGCTCAGACGTGATAAAGATCAACGTTTTATCCTCACAGGGAGGGCACAGTCATGAGAAACTCCACTGCTGGACACGCCCAGACCTTGTGCCCTCTGACAGTCACTCTGACTTTAGGCTCCTGCAAACTGCCAGCTGCTCCCTGATTCCCACTCAGGCCTCTCCTGATCAGCTCATTAACCTTCCTCTATTATTTGGAATTCACCAAGGGCAGATATTTTTGCTTCTTTGCCCTTCCTCTATTATTTGGAATTCACCAAGGGCAGATATTTTTGCTTCTTTGCCCATTTGGAGATGAAGAACCATAAAGGGACCATTTAGAGATGAGGAACCATTGTGGAACAGCAATCCAGATTTAAGAGGGGAGCCTTATTTGCATTTTGGGTATCTGTCACCATGTGAAACACAGCATTTATCCTGGGGAGAGAAAAAGCCCTCAGGGCCTCCTACACGGCTGGTTTAAGTTTCTTACAGTTTTCCACTTGATTGATTTAGGGCTATATTCTGTAATATTAAAACATATTAAAATATCTTTGACTTCAACTGTTTTCAGCTTCACTTGAATAACCAGACAGAATTTGATGGCTCACAAAAACATCTAACAACACAGCACAAAAAAACCCCAAAACAACAACAACAACAACAAAAACTCAGCATAAAAAAAAAATAAATTTAAAGACCTGAAAATAATCTGCAGAGTGAAAATGAGACATCAGGACCGAGCAGCAGAGATTGGAGAGTGAAGTGCTGCGTTTTCAGGGCTGCAGCTGTGACTCACCCATTAAAACCAGAGCATCTGGCAGCCAAGCAGCTGCGTGTGGGCTCAGGGATGAGCTGAGGGTGCCACAGACCTCCCTCTCCTCCAGGAGCTGCTCCTCATCCCAGAGCTGAGCCCTGGATCCATCTCCCTGCTGGGATGAGCTTCACCTGCTCCCTCCCAGTACGTGCAATCAATGGTTTTTGGTTTCATGCTCCCTCAGCAGCTGATTCCCAAATGCTTTGGGTTTGCACAATTTACATGAGACCTTTTCAGGCCCAGGTGCCTTTTAAGGTTTGGGAGTCGCAACAGAAAATGAGGCGGTCTGGGATCCCCTATGAGAGGGGTCATTGTGAATTTGGTTTATTTGTTTGTTTCTTGAATAATGTGGCTTTTTTTTCTCCCCCTCAGTGGGCTCCTACCTGCAAGAAAACCAGGCAGGCAACTTTTAGTGAGTCACACCATCGTTCTTCTGAAGAGACAACTGCTGTTGGAACTTCCTGGTGCTGTTAATTCCCATTAGGAGCAAAGATGAGGCTCAGCCTTTTGAACATGCAAAGTCTGCAAGAAATCGTTGTGAAGAAGTGAGGCCACCTTCCTGGTGAAAAGAAACAGATGACACCATGCTGGCTGCCTCTCCAGGAGCCTTTGGAACAGGGATTAGCTTTATCCAATTTAAAGTCAACATGGAATAAACTCCAGGCTCTCATGGAAGTACTTACACAATTGCATCAGCTTTAAGTCACACAACTTCCTCAGTTTTCAGCTCCAAAGCTGCTTCCTTTCCTAAAATGAAGCCTTTAGATTAAGTTGACCAAAGCCAATTTTTCAAGAAACCACCAGGATGTCCTTCACAGATAACTGCTAATCACTGAGCAGCAAGAACTCACTGCTAATTTCAATGGCCCGGATTTCAAGTGTAAAAATTGGTTTTAAGCCAGGCCAAGTCTATGAAATAAATCAGAGTTAAGACAAATAGCAATTACATTTTGTTACGGGGTGTGAACGATGAGATTTTTGTTTCTGATGTAGAATGCAAGCTGGTGAAAATAGGGAGTGTGAAAAAGAAAACCCCGTGTGATGGCTTTTTGATACCTGCCCATACGAATGTCACGAGCAGTTGTGGCCAATCCTGGCTCAGAGGGTTTAGAACAAAATGTAGGGCTGAGAAATGAAGAGTGTCAGCTTTGCAAGGAGCTAATGTGGCACAAGGTCAAGGTTGACAAACCAGCCCCAGCCTAATGCCTCAAATATGTCCAGGGCTGCGTTAGCCAAGAAAGATAAATGAAGAAACTGTCAGCCAGCTCCAGTCTAAACAATGGAACAATTTAAACTGGAGGGAATCATAATCTGAAGCAATTTGTTTCATACTGTACCATCATGATAAAGAAAATCTCAATTTTTCTCCATCCATTTGGGGTGTAAATGGGAGTCTCAACCAAAAATAAAAACAAAAACCAAACTTTAGTCAGAATAAAAGTCACATTTCAAGGTATCCTTAAGGACATGAGCCACGTGGAACAGCAGATACGAGAAAATGAGTTTGGTTTGTGAGAGTGAATAAAATGCTGCCAGTGGTGCTGTTTGGAGGGAGACAGGAACATGAAATACAAGATGTGGTGCTCAGTAACAAGTCAGAACTTTCTGGAAAACAAATTCATGCACATCCCCTGATGAGGTAAATTGCATTTGAAATCTGTTTCTAGAAGGAGGAGAGGGACTTTGAGCTTGTAAAAGATCCCAGATCAGAATCTCTCCTCTTTTAGCCCCCAAGGTAATGAAAGGAGAGCTCAAAAGTCATTATTTCTCATAGATTCACCAACGTTGGTTCTTTCTTCTCTCAAAGACACCATAGGGTCTTCACCTTGAGCACCACAAGCAGAATGAGAACACACCCAAAGAGAAGACCCTGCAAAAAATAAATTGGAATAAATAGGTCGTAACGTGTACGTTCTGCTCCATAAAAGTGGTGAAGTAACAGTGAGTGATAAAGCCACAAAGTGAAAGAAATTGAAACTTAAAATTCTCACTGATCTGCTCTCATTTCACACTTCAGTTATAGATTTTTATTTCCACTCGTTTAGGAGTGTCATATCTCGAGATTTTTCTCTCCCATTTTCCAGATTTTAATGAGTCTATCAAGACATTTGTATAACTCTGAGGAGAAGGTTATGCAAAGTTTGAAGTAAATTCAAATTGATTTTGAGTACACGGATTTTTACCTTAATATCCATCTCCCTCTCCTAAAATGGTGTTTTACCACTTCACACTTCCCATCTCCCATTGGTTATATTTAAATGAAACGGGTTCAGACCATTTTATGTTATAAAATGGATTTGGTTGGAAGGGATTTTGAAGCTCATCCAGTCCCTCCCACCTTCCACCATCCCAGGCTGCTCCCAGCCCCAGTGTCCAGCCTGGCCTTGGGCACTGCCAGGGATCCAGGGGCAGCCACAGCTGCTCTGGGCACCCTGTGCCAGCCCTGCCCACCCTCCCAGGGAACAATTTCTCCCTAATACCTAATCCTTTTATCAAATCTAATATTCCTCATAGGATAAATAACCCTGGTGATGCAGAAATGCATCTTGGGGGCAGGAATGGTTCACCAGAGGTGATACTCAAGTACAGTGCTCCTGTTGCCTCTCTTACACTATAATAATTGAATATTTTTTTAATTCATATTTTTTAATTCATATTATCATCTTTTCACTGCTCATGTATCTCAAGGATCAGAAGCAATATCACAATAGGCACAAACCTTTTGGAATTTAGTATCATAAAAAAACCTGAAGCAACAATTCTTTATGTTCTTTTCAATATTTGTTTCATTTCAGCTTCAAGCATAGGCTGGAGAAAGACAAAAGCAATCCCTGACAAACCTGTATGTGATCATCAATGTTTATGGCAAAGTTCTAGGTCACCCTAATTAAATCTACAAAATCACTCACATTTTGAATGAGGTGCATGAAATTAAGCAGGTTTTTGTTGTTGTTGTTGTTTTGTTTGTTTGTTTTTTGGTTTTTTGTTTTTGTTTTTGTTTTTTTGATGGGAGGAGCCCAGATGTGATGGAGAGAAACACCACAGGCAACTTCAAAACACTTGAGATGCTAAAATTAAAGGATTTTCCTATCCCCAGCTGACAAAGCTCACTCATCCTTGGGCTCTGACCTAACTGACATTTCCAGGTGCAATATCCATGCGGATTTCATAATTAATTCTATTTTCCTATGATTCTTCAAGGAAATTGCACAAAGGGCGAAAAAACGCCGGCAAAACCTGAAACAATAGAAGCAAAAAAAAAAAAAAAAAAAGGGAAAAANNAAAAAAGAAAAAAAAAAAAAAAAAAGGGCAAAATAAAAGGAGAAAGACAGAAGAGCCTGCTCTAAAATTAGCCTGTGTTCTAAGCCATGCCACACAAAATGATTTTGAGGCTGTGGTGGTGTAAACCAAGCCCCACTATTGACAGAACGATGAGAGAACAATCAGCTCGGGCAGGGAAGGATCCAACCCCTGCACATCACATCCCTCTAAGGTTACAGAGAGTGGAGTCTATAAAACTCAACCTAAAAAGCGTCTTATTTCTCAGAGGACACAAATGTAACAAGCTTTTCCTGATGGCAAAAATCCAATTATTGTAGTAAAGGTTGTGCTCAGTTATTTCTCACTTCATGTCAAAGCAAATTGTAAAATGAGGTGCCTGGGAACTCTGCTGCTCTACCTTTACTGGTACATACACTTACACTCTCCCTTTTTTGTTGTTGTTAGTAAGAAAACAGAAGGAAAAACTGAAGGGGAATGTCATCAAATACTGGCCAAGAATGTGATATATAGATTTTTTTTATATCATTTTTATTTCTCGGGAACTGCAAAGAAAAGTTTAGTGTAGATTGGATCAAATATATATTTTTCTTTGCTGACAGAAATAAAGTTATCTTCATCTCTATTGGATTCTTTTTTTCTTAGATAGGAGTATATGTTAAACCAGTCCAGCTGCTTTTTCTATTTGTTTGGCAGAGGAAAAGAAAAAATTCCACTCAAAACTAAAGGCTAAAGCAATTATTCCTGGCTGTATCTTTGTTTTCTGGGAAATGACAGTAGGGCTGGTGAGGAAAACAAAGTTATTTTCTTAGGAAATCACGTACAGCAAGAATTGGTGAATTTTCTGCACTGTCCATTGCAAATGATGGGTGCCACAATTTTCCCCTTCAGTCGTGGAATCAGTGAGGTTGGAAAAGATCTCAAGGATCATCCAAAGGGTCCAAGCTGTGCCCAATCCCTGCCTTGTCCCCAGCCCAAAGCCCTGAGTGCCACCTCCAGCCCTTCCTTGGGCACCTCCTGGGATGGGGAACCCAAACCTGCCTGGGGAGCCCATTGAGCTCCCAACATTGTGACCTCTTTGGACACCTCCCTCCCATTCCTAACTTAGTGACATTCCTACAGCTGCTGTAAAATGCCTTTCCCCTTCTTTTTCTCCTTTTTAACTTTCCTTTCAGATGATAGGAGGGTATTTCAACCAATACCCATCTGGTGCTTCCACCAGGGTGGGCTCCTGTACCTGAAACACCAAGCTCTTCTCTCCTTTTTGGCTCATAAAGAAGAAATTTTCTTGCTTTTGGATTCTGACATACAGAATGTTGTTTCTCTTTGTGCAGTAGCTGACATTTCAAGGTTGGATGGGGCTGGGAGCAGCCTGGGCTAGTGCCAGGTGTCCTTGCCCATGGCAGGGGTGAATGAGACGAGCTTTAAGGCTCCTTCCCACCCCAAACCACTCCAGGATTCTGTGGTATCTGATAAACCCCTCCCAAGCATCTCTGTTCCTTGGGATTTCATGCAGTGCCTACATTAATTTTTCTGCTCAGGCATTCCCTGCTTCACTCACACTAATAAAATATGGAAATCCATCTCAGGAGGTGTCTCACACACACTTTGGGCAAGTCCAGCCTGGATCCTGCAGTGGAACCTAAGCTGGGAAGAAATTCATGGAGAGAACCAGAGCCCAAGAGCAGCTGTAGCATCAGAAAATCCTGGGCTGCCTCCCTTTGCCAGGAATAAACTAAAACACAGCTTAAAATCAGGGATTTTTCTGGGCAGCCCAGTCTGACTGACCTCGCTTGAGATGACCTAACTCAGTGGAGGAAATTCTTTTTTGGCATTTGCTGAACGAGACTAAATCAAACAAACAAATCAGAAAGCCACCATGTATTAAAGTCTGACCTGCTGCCTCTCAGATTGAACCAAAGCCAGATTCTGCTTCACATCCAGAGTCATGAATAAGTTCTCTGTCAAATGGGCACTGCTAAGCCACATATAAAATGTAATTAAGCACAGAATCCAGCTGCCTTCATATTGAGGGGATAAAACAGCACTCAGTGGAGGAAAAGACAGAAAAATTGGGCCCCAAACTTACATTTAAAGCAGTTTACATTAAAAAGTTATTTAAAGAAATGACCATGTAACATGAATATTTTGAAAAGTAGTTCGTGCTCACAAAGCTTCACTACCCATCAGCTGGGAAGGTGCTGCATCCATATTTGAAAAGAATATGTTTGAACATATTAAGTGGGCATCTGTCTTCAGCTGGAGAGCACTAATTTGGTATCATTCTGTTGAAGCTGACAGTTGTTTGCTGCCTGCTAACAGCCTGACTTGTATTCAGACAGGAATTTCCCCAAACAAGCACTAAACGTTGCCTTTAGCATGTTTTGGGAGGTGGGGTAACCCCTTCCCAGCTATTCAGGATGGTTTCCCATTTTAATTGTGATTGGGAAACAGCAAGAAGGGGCTGTCATTTGTGGTCCCACTTAAGTGCCTTCATTTGGATTTAGTTTTGGGTTTTCATCCTGAGCAGCTCAGAGTGAGATCCCTTTCCTGGTTTGAGTCTTGATATTCAGTAACAACCAAAATGCACCTGGCAGTAATAGGTTTTTTGGTTTTGTTTTGGTTTTATTTGGTTTTGGTTTGTTTTTTTTTTTTTTTTCCTCCACTGGAAACTCTTCCAAAAGCAACGAAGCAGCCAAATCTCAGAAAGCTCTGCAGGGTGCAGTTATATCTGACATAATGCTCTCAGTAAGGCTAACACAATAAACCACCATTTGTAGGTGGCCAGACCTCAAGGCTACCTCTACACAAGTGTCCTTTGCTCACCCTGAAAGGCTTTTAATAATGCTGTGACACTGCAGACGTGCTTACAGCAGCTGATATTTATTTACTGACCCCAATTCCGTGACACAGGTCGGGGCTCTTTGTCAGACACGAGACAGGGCCTTGCCCACCGGCTGCTGTCAGAGTCCTTAAGTCCATTTTCATTTATCTTCGCAAAAAAAAAATCTTGCCCAAGTCGCAAGCTGCAGGGCTTGACTCGCAAAGTTTAGAGCAGGTTCATCCCTCAAATTAAAATTTTATAGGGCCCTGGCTGTCAGAGCAATTTGCAGGCACGCCGAGCTCCATCGAGGCTGCTGACACCCTCTGCCTCCAGCCCTGTCTGCAGCCTCAGGGGTCCCTCAGCCCTGCCCTGCCCCGGGCTGGGCACCACCAGCAGGAACTCCTGCCCCTGTTTGCCTTCTCCTTCACCCCAGCACACCCCTGCTGGCCTTTCCCTTTGGGTTGCACGCCAGGTTTACGATGGCTATTTATGCCAAGTCTCCGTGGTGGGTGCATTTATCAGCTCGCCTGACAGCAGTTATAAACCATCCCCTTAAATACACTTGTGAGTGCAGGGCCAATAAAAACACTGTAATCCTGAGAAGAAAGCCTCTTTTTGGAGGCGAACAAGCCCAAAGGAAAGAGACGAGTTGATTTGAAAGTTAACTCTGAGAAATAAAATGATTCCCGTGGAAAACTCCGGTAATCTGGTTTTAATATTTAGACTGCTTTAAACAGCATGCAGATTAAATTCGATATAGATGGAACTGCAGCCTCTATTTATTTGTATTCATACATACAGGAGCAACATAAAACCCTCTGGAGTTTGTGGAGGAGTCTGTAGCGAATTTGCAAATAACCATATCTGCAGCAGCAGTGTATAATGGACCAGCATAATATACTGGGGAAAGTTGTCACTTGTTTGGCAATTAACACTGATATAGGAGGGAAAGGAATGAGAGGATATTAACAGATTAATCTTGGGGCCATTTAGACTGCGCTGAAGTGAAATGACGATTTCTCTCCCACTCCTGTTAGATCAGTGCCCTCTGCTGCTCAGCGGCCGGCTCTGGCAGCTCCACTGCAGCGCACAGCTCCAACCCAGGGAAATGCAGTCTGGGATTTTCGCTGAGGGAGGAACCCCGCAGGGATCTGTGCCCTCAACACCGTCTTTCCAAGGAAATACAGACAAAAGGGATATCTAGCAACAGCCTCTCTTGGCAATACTGCTGGGAAATAAAAGCATCTCTCCGTATCGTAAAATCAGAAAATCATCTCATTGTTTCATATCAGAAGTCAAACCCCCTCCGGTTGGTGCTAAACTTCATCCTCTTCTCCTTTATGATCAAGTGAAACGTTTTTAATGCATTATGAGGAAGTGATTTGCGTGTTCATACTGCAGCTGTGCATTGAGATAGACTGTCTCACTTTGCAAACAGCTCCTGCCATGAGACTTGGCTGCTCTAAGAGTGAGGAAATTCTTCAGGAGAGGAAAACCAGCCCATGAACTCGTGAAGAAATGGTCCCTAACTTGCTTTCAGCACTTCTTACTCACAGTCAGGATCTTACCTGCAACTGAGTGAGGTCACAACTGGAAAAAGTCACAGAAAATTGTGAAAATTCTATTAGCTTGAAAGTACCCCAAAACCTAAAAAATCCAAACCAAACCAAAAAACCCAAAACCAAACTATGAACAAGCATAACAATTACAAAAAGAGGGAAAAAAACCCAGTTAACTGGGAAGTCTGACAGCACCCTGAGTTTAAACAGTGGCTGGAAGAAGGAACACTACTCCATAAAGAATACAAATGCACATAGGAATTATTGGAGTCTATTAATAAACTTTACATTTCATTCCTTCTCCTTAGGTTGAATTTTCAGTTTATAAGCTCTCTACAATTCCCTGAAAGGAGCTTGTAGCCAGGTGGAGGTCGGGCTCTTCTCCCAGGTAACAAGTGATAGGACAGGAAGGAACTGCCTTGAGTTGTGCCAGGGGAGGTTTAGATGGGATATTTGGGAAAATTTCTTCACCAGAAAGGTTTTTAATTGCTGGCAGAGTCTGCCTTGGAGGGTTTTAAAAGATGTGCACATGGTGACATGGGTCTGTGATGGGTTTGGCAGTGCTGAAGGAACACTTGGGCTCAATGACCTTGAGAGGGCTTTTTGAACCTAAACAATTCTGTAATTCCCTGCCAAAATATATCTAGAAAATAGAGAAGGTTTTCATAATTGCTTTTCCCAAGCTTTGCTACTTCTCAACTCCTCCTGTACAGGATCCTGAGCATTTTGTCACTGTTTTCCCTTCTGAGTGTGTCTCGTGCTTACTCCAGTGAGGTGTTGATATAGCTTGGGAAACAACCAGGCAAAAAATCACTGACTGTTAGAGTGAGGGGTGGAAATGAGGAGCTGACAGCTTCTTCACCTGTCAGGATACCTGTCAGGAAGGTGAGTACACGTGGCAAGGACATTGGGATGTGGGGACAAGTCTCAGTGCCCAGTTGAACATCACGAAGAGCAGGCACTGATCCACCTGGAGCACCCCAGCACTACAGGGAAACCTCACCAAAACACAGCTGGAGGGACAAAGGGAAGAGCTGTTACACTTCTGGGAATAAATGGGACACCCACACCGGGCTCTGAGTGTCCTGGATGCCACCAGGAACCTCAGTGCAGGGCCACAGCCTGGAGCCGAGCCAGCGGCTCCCAAAGACCACATCCACAGCAGCTGCTGGGGAATCTCCGGGAAAACACAGGAAATAACCTCTCCCCGTGCTCTTTTGTAGGACATGCCACCTTTTTTTCCCCCTGCACTTCCATGCTAATTAAGCTCCTGGCTGTGCCTCCTCCTCCCCAAGTGAAATGTCAGGATTAGCGCTGATTCGGCAGCGCCCGCGGGCCGTGCTTTCGGGAGCTAACATTTAAACACATCCGTGCTGCTGGCAAGGCCCTCCCTGGCACAAGGAGAGCCAGAAGTTTGGCAACTCCGGGCCAACATGGGCAGCAGATGTTTTTAATGCCAGCTTCCCTCTAATTGTAAAGCAGCAGCAGCAGCAGCAGCAGCACAGCGGGAAGGGACGATACCGTAAATCTCCAGCGCCGGAGCAGCGCACGAGCGCATCAATCCTGCCACTTGTTAGCAGAGGCTGCTGACAGATCTCCGTGCCCCGGCGGGGAGTGCAGGGTGTTGTAAGAGACGGTCCCCAAGTTCCTCATCTGCCTCACGATCATCGCCAAGGAAGACCCCAAAAAGGACTGAGACTAAAACCTGAGACCCCAAGACCTGGCCTGGCCGAGGTGGATGTCGTTGCCTGCAGGTGCACTCGCTGAACCATTGCATTTCCATGGAAACCTTGGTGCAGACAATGGGCCAGCTTTGGACTGGTCCGTTCTGTGCTCACCTTGTACTGTTTCCTGGAGTGGACATTTGCTCTCAAGCACCAGAGCACTTCGCCCTGCTCTCAGCACACCTGCTGATGCTGAGCTCACCTTCTTGGCCAACTTCCTGTCGCTTTAGAAAGGACTATAAGAGATATCCCGAAATCACCCAAATTCTGAGATCTCCCTACCGGACGACGGATCTATTGGCTGACGACCACAAGGACTCCATCTCTCTGTTGGTAGCTATAACCCCTTTTCCTCTCTCTTTCTCTTTTATCCCTCTCTTCCTTTTCCTTCTCCTTCTATCGCATAATATGCTGAGTGCACTCAATAAAGTGTACTGCTTTTTGAGCAAATTGTTGTTGTCCCCTTGCCGTATCTTTTGCGCTCAGAGATCACTCGAACCATCACGAACTCGCCTGCATTAGCGGGTCGTGACAGGTGTGCAGCCCCAGTTGGCTGCCTGAGGACAGGCACAGGCTGGGCTGGCAGGCCTGGGTGGCCATGAGTGGGTTCCTGTCCCACGGAAAATGGCAGGGGCCGGTTTGGAGCCCGCAATGGATCCTACGGAGAGCAGGGCCTCGGTGCCAGGCACCTCTGCTCAACAGCACGGGCTTGGCACGTGGGATCCTGGTTCTGAGGATGCTGCAGCCCTAACAGCTGTTCCTTCACCTGCAAATAAAGCCTCTGGTGCTTCTGTGATGGTGTTCAAGATCACGACGACACAGACTCCGACTCAGAAGGCTGACAATGACTCCGGGTTTGTTTTTTTTTTCTGGGAATTTCTTCCCTTTTATGCTGTTCTACAAAGAACAATCCAATGGGTGGATAAGAAGGACAAACTTCTTCAATCNTTTTTTTCTGGGAATTTCTTCCCTTTTATGCTGTTCTACAAAGAACAATCCAATGGGTGGAAAAGAAGGACAAACTTCTTCAATCACATTGGTCAAGCCAGAGGGACAGCAAGAAGAAGTCCTAGGGAAAGGAATGTAAACAAAGGTTACAGTCAGAAAAACGTGTCTGTTGTTGACAGAAAACTCTCTGGGAAAGAGTTTCAGAGAAACCAAAACATCTCAGGCACCAACCAGGGCTACACTTCTACAGCTGTGAGGATCAAGTTGATGGAAAAGTGTTCATCCTACGAACATAGTTACATAATTCTGGCTCTGTGCCCTCACTTCCTCCATGCAGTCATCCACCACCTACTTTCCTCCATCCCACTGTACAAACAGAAGCTTTCTGGGGTGGACAGAGGTGTCCTGGACCCCACAGGAGGCTGGTGTGGTGGCTCCTGTAGGACCAGCCACCTCTTCTCTTGCCCCAGGGTGCTGAACCTGCTGTTGATGTATTTTCACAGGGTTGGGAAACCATTTCCTCAGATTTTTCTACAGAGTAGATCCATGTGATGATATTCCTCATCCTCAAGGCCATGGCATCAGTCTTGCACGTTGTTTTTCCTGGCTGGAGGCATTAATGTCACAACTACTCCCAGGAGCAGAGATGTCCAGGAGCATTCCCTGCCCCTGGTCCATTCTCCTTGTGCTGCTTTCTCTAAACATTAAGGGTTAAACCACCAGCATAAAATCATGGCTTGGAGCTGACCTGGAAAGCAAAGTTTATAAAACATTTATTTGCTGCTCTGACATCTGGAGGGAGATGCATCATTTAGGTCATGAATTTTTCTGTTTGGATCCAAGCTGATTGCTCACCCTGCCATACTCCACCCTCTGCTCCCCTGCACCTTGCAGCACACAACTAATTTTAAAAAGAGGGGAGGTTGACCCTTAGGAAGGCTTGGAAATTTAAGTGTTTCCCTTTCTTTTTCAAGAAGCAGGAAACAAGACTGTTCACAAGAGGAGAAAAGGTAAGGAATGAACATTTGAAGAGTGAGGAGGCAATAGGAAGGAAATAAAATATTGTATATTTATGAGTAAAAGGAGAATGTGTCCTTTTGAACCTTGCAGGCAGGGGAACCTGAACTGAGTTAATCAATCACCAGACTATTGACAGGTTAAAAAAAGAAGACTTATCAGTAAGCAGGTGGCAAAGGAGGCAGAGGGAGGGCAAGACACACCAATCCACCTTTTCTAACCTCCCAGGACACATCCAGCTAATTTGAATCCTCATGGCAACATCCTGCTCAATACAGCTAAACTGAATTCCTCAGGCTAAAGATATTGTTTGTCCAACTTTTATTACCCTTGTTTATAACACTGAAGGATAAAGACTTGGCTTGCTGTGGTCAATGCCATTGCAAGACGTTCTCTCTTTGGCAGCAGTGCACTCTCAGCCCCCACAGATGTTACAGGAAAACTGGAAGGAAAGGTGTTTGCAAAGGAAAGGGTGAAAACTGCCAAAAGAAGTCAAATCCCATCCACTTCTGCCTATTACCTTGCTTCCCAAGACAAAATCCCCTCAAGGAAGATACTGTGTGAAAACGGGAGCTGCTTCTCTCTCTGACAGAGAGCAGATTGACAGATTCTGTATTTATTTTTAAAAAATGCCTAACTAAGCACCATTAGTCACCCATCATCCATATTTCTCTCCCTAAATGAGAGTGCACAAAGTTACAGAGTCTCCAGAGAAAGCAATTACAATATTAATTTCAACTAAACGACAACTAGGAGAAAAAAAAAAAAAAATCAGCTGGTTTAAGGGGTTCTCTTAGGTCCTGATTAAGAAAACAACGTCAACACTGAAAACCACCAACCACCAATATAATTTTTAAATGAGCTCCCTGGAAGGCACTGCAAGGAGCAAGATCTGTGTAGGAATTCATTTCAGTAGGAATGAATGCGCAGGTTTTTGAGTCTGAGTCACAGTTTGAGCAGAAAGCAGGCTGGATCCTGGAAGTGGGGACCAGGCACATGTGCAAAGTCAGGCTGGTGATCCAGGGAGTTCTGCTGGAATCTTGGCACTGAAATCCATGCAGATTTAATTTATACCCTACTCCTGGGCCTCTGATGCCTTTCATGCAAGGTCTCACTGAAATCCTAAATGACTCTTGCCATTAAAATCCCATAGACTCACAGAAATCATGGTGGGAAGGGACTGGAGGAGATCACAACTTCCCCATTCAAAGTAAAGCTCTTCCTGCTGGGTTAAGTAAAGTGAAGCTTTTTTCCTAATTAAATCTCCAAGGAAGGAAGTTCTGCAGCTCCCTGGGCAGTCAGCTCCAGAGCTGCTGGAGAAAATCTGGAGAAAGGGCTCCCCATCCTTTCCTAAACTGGAGAGCTCAATAATGAGAACCAATTCTACACCACCAATATCTCCCTTGTGAGTTTCCCTTCTCCAGCATTCCTCTGGTCTCCCATCCCCAGAACAACACCAAATATTTACCCCAATTTTTTTGCTGCCAAATACACCCTGAAATGTGTTCCTGCAAACACCAAGACTGATGTGATGTTGTATTTCAACTACACTGACTGATTCTTGACTTGGGCTTTGCTAGTGTTTTGGGGTTTTGGGTGCTTGTGTTTTTTTGGTTTTGGTTTTGTTTGTTTGTGTTTGGTTTGGGTTTTATTTGTTTGTTTGTTTGGGGGGTTTTATTGTTTTTTTTTTTTTTTTTTTTTGGCAAATTAGCCCCACTAAAAACTGGAATAATTCTAAGATAGCCAGGGAAAAAAAAAATAAAAAGGAAAAAAACCCAATTATTTTAAAATATTTCAAGGGATTTCCCATGTCAGAATGGCCTCTTAGATCACCAAGGCCTGCTTAAAAGTTGTCTTCAAAAGGAAAAACCAACAAAGCCAAAACACCCTAAGCCTCAGGAAGGTCCAGATATCCATAATTCGTTGTGGAACTCACCTTTCTTTCCAAAGACTGCAAATACCTCAATTCCTCTCTCTGCTGGGTTGAATGACACCTGGTTGAACACAATTTCTGGGACACAGTGCAGCTGGGAGAATTTCAGTATTTTTGCGGGAGCTGTGTGATATTTGCTGTTGGCTTAAAAAAAAAATATAAAAGACGTTTCATTCCCCATCACTGCCATATAATATCCCTCAAATGAAGATGTAAATAGGAGCCAGAGAAGAGCTGTATCCTATTTCTTGAAACTTCTCTCTGTGCCTTCAGATGTGGCAAATTCAAGTTTCTGACTCCAATTAAGCAGCTTCATCTCCATGCTTCAACCCAGGAAACAAATAGGTAGAAGGAGCTACCATATGTTTGGGGTTTCAGTTCATTAAATCCTTGGTCGTGCAAAACCTTTCGAGAGCTACTACCCCATAAAATTCATACAAAGCTAGAGTTTGTGTTGTTTGGAAGAATCTTATTAAACATTTTCTCCAAAGAGATATTCCAGCCTTTTGAGAATCAGCATGACACTGCCATGAATTATTCACGCCAGGCTCTGCAAGATGGGCAAGTTTCCTGCCAAGGCGTGCACAGTGAGGGGTGTTATAAAACTGAAATTGGAATGTGGAGAGAACTGATGGAAAAGATTTCAAAGATCATCTCTTTTGAAAAAGAAAAACCAAAACAACAAAAAACACAACTTTAGACCTTCAACCTTGCTCCTACACAGTGGAGAGCCTCCTAAATGTCCCGCTTCACATCCACTCCCAAATTCCTCAATTTTAGGCTGTGCTCACACACAGACACTTGCTCTTAAATGAAGCCACAGAGTGATGGAGGTGTGATTTCTGAGAGCCACTGGCAAAACTAATTCCAGGGATTTTTAATGAGGCTGAATCTCAGGAATCTCTGGCGAGGTTTCTTTTGTCATCTCCATGCCCCACCTGAGGGTGTTGGTCCCCAGAACCCCCCGAACCCTGGGCTGATCCCAGCAGGAA
>VWYO01019694.1:0-29528 GCA_013400275.1 Rhadina sibilatrix
TTTATGTACACTGAAACACCTCTGAGATAAGGTCTGAAGTATCTCTCTTCCTGCTTTCCCTTCCACACAACTAGTAACTGGCAGTCCTTCTGATTGTGATACTACCTGGAGAGGTAGAATTTGTGGGGTTAAACTATACCAGAGAGAATGAGTCAAACATGAGTCTTGCTTCACGACTCTTTGGGGAGGATGCATTAAACACCATGTTATTCTTTTCCTTAAAGGACAAGATTGACTCATAATTAGTTGTTTGAAAAAACACAGTGTGGGCTTATCTTCAGATTTATTATTTCCCTCTCAACAACGGAACCTTCTTGAGACTTCGAGGGAGATTTTCCTGCATCAAATACCTAACTCCAGAGCCTGCAGTGTGCATGTACAAACTGTCATCCTGGTTTTCTTAAGACTTGATAGAGGTAGACTTTAAAGTGCTTCAAGAGTTTTCTGCATAGAAGTCTGTAAGCCTTGTAGAAGTATAGAAGGGCTTCTTCTCTCCTAAATTTTATGGCTTTAACTGCCCTACAGTTAGATCCTCAGCTCAACTGACAGAAAAATATAGACCAGGTAAAAATCCTTAATGTGTCTCATCTTTTTTTTTCTTTATATATTATGTTTTTCAACATAAATTTAATTTTTTTATTGTATGCTACAGAGATTATTTTTTTCTTCCAGGAAATCTAAAGAATTTATGATTACATAAGGCATGCAAATATGACCAAAAGCAGAGAACTAAAGCCTTCAAATGCAGATCTCAGAAAGACACTTATATTTCCTTTTCTATAGCAGTAATAACACTTAGAACCTTTAACTCCTTGAGTATCAGTGAAGAAACTGATAGTTTGTTTAAAGTAACAGAGAGATGTACTTCACACATGGAGAACTTGAAATGATTGAGTTCTACTATCAAAATGGCTAAAAGTGGAATTTTGTGGCTGTCTAGGCATCAAAATAATTTCTTATCAGAGTAGAGCTAGTGTTTGGAAAGGCCATTAGTTATCAGTGATTACCCTTTTGTTTATTCCCTCCCCCTTTTTTTTTTTAAGAGGTGAATCTCAGAAAAAATGTTAGTTTATAGTCATAAAATCATAAAAGAGTTTGGGTTGGGAGAGACCTTTAAAGGTCATTTAATTCAACTCTCCTGCAATGAGCAATGACATCTTCAACTAGATCAGATTTCCCAGAGCTCCATCCAACTTAACCTTTAATGTTTCCAGGGATGGGGCATTTACCATCTTGCTGGGCAATCTGTTCCAGTGTTTCACCACCTCCATTGTAAAAAACTGTCTTCCTTTTATGTAGTCTGGCCCTCCTTTAGTTTAAAACTTCTAAAAATATTGAAGGGAGGCAATAAGGTTTTTCTGGAGCCTTCCTTCCTGCAGGCTGAACAAATGTAGCTCCCTCAGCCTGGCCTCATAGCAGAGGTCCTCCAGCCCAGCAATCTTTTTTGTGGCCCTATGCTGGACTTGCTCCAATAGGTCTTTCCTGGGCTGAGGACACCAGAGCTGGACACAGTACTCCAGGTGGGATTTCTCAAGAGCAAAGGAGAAGGAGAGAATCACCTCCTCTGATTCTTTAGGTGTGGTCCAGGATACGGTCAGCTTTCTGGTGCACACTATCAGTTTGTGTTTGAGCTTTCCATTCAGCAGCATCTCCAAGGCATTCTCCTTTGCAACTTGAACTTATTGAACTACAGGACCTTTCCATGTGCCCACTTGTCACACCAGTCCATGTCACTCTGCATGGCATCCCATCCCTCATGCATGTCAACTGCTGTGCTCAGCTTAGAGTCATCTGCAACCTTGCCAAGGGTGCATTGGGATCCTACTATGTCATTGATAAAGATATTAAACAGTACCAGTCCCAGTACAGATCCCTGAGGAGCAGCATCATCACTATCTCCCTCTGGACATTGAGCCATTGACCACTACTCTTTTGATGAGAACATTCAACCAATTCCTCATCCACAGAACATTCCATCTATCAAATCCATATTTCTCCAATTTAGAGAATAGGGTGTTGCTGGAGACCATGTCAAAGACCTTACAGAAGTCCAGATAGATGACATTCATGGATTGTTCACTGAATAGTTCTACTGTCCAACTCAATATTGTTGCCATGCAAACGAACTGCCAAAATACAGCACAACAGATAGCTTTAAACACAGGTTCAAAGATCATGAGAGAGATCAAGCAATTTAACTGGCATTTGTTGCATAATCCTATCACTAGTAATAAAATTTGCCATGCATAGCATTTCACTTTAAACCCTGCTGATCTGTAGAGAATCCAATAACCTGCTGGAGTGCAAAAACAAGCATTCTTAAGTCTAATAAAAACAACAACAACAACAACAAAAAATCTGAAATTATTTTATGGTCCATTTTGGAAAACTCTGGAATAGCCTTCTTCTCTCTACTGATAGTAGAGGGAATTTACAGATAATTTTCCATATAATTTACATTTTTCTCCCAAACTGTAGAAGTATCATCCACTCCAGATCTCATGAACACAATGCAGAGACTTTTTGATTTTTCCTACCTCACTGGGAAACAGGGTGAAATAATTATTGGAGAAATATTAAGAGCTCAGGAAAAGTTCATGGATGTTCATCTGTATGTAAAGAAAATTGGAGCATTCTTGGAAATTCTTTCTGAGAAAGAAATATAAAGAACAGTTTAGATGTCACAGCAGACTGTAATGAAGTTATGGATCAATCCCTAATGGGTAGGAGGGACTGTATCAAAAAGAAAGGTCTCCTACACGCAGGGAAATTTGTCCCTTTCATTTTCTAAAGTAGGAGTTTGTGCATTTGCAGATAACTGTACAAGTATATTACAGAGTTATTTTTGTCAGATCCAGACACAATTCAGAAAATGTTTAGTAGTTATTCTTCATATCTTCAGAACATATCTGCATGTACATTAAAATGTGTGCAAACTCTTTTAGAAGCTCATTAATTTGATGGGGAAAAAATCTTAGGTTTAATCAGTATCAGGAGAATGAGAAGTTATGGGAAAAATGTGTTTAAATTAAGTCGGAGAGATTCAGTCAAATGTTAGAAACTCATTTTGTGGCTCTTTGATGAAAGGTTTTTTTCAATAGCTGTTCCATATCTCCCATACAACCATGTGAGAAACTAGAGAGAGGGGTCTAGTATAGGATTAATCAGATTCTAATACACAGTAATTCCCAGAATACATGAATAAACCTGTCATTGTTGTGATGTTTAGAAATGGTGCCAGACCATCCCAAACTCAGTCCACCTGAATTTTACAGGGAAATTGAAGTCCTCCTTATTTTAAATAAAAATTCACCTTACCAAAGCTTTTACTGGATATTAATACAGTCATGGAAAAAAAATCATTGTATCGGAGGAAAAGGATATAAACTAGATATATTTTTTATCTAGATGAGAATTATTAAAAGAATTCTGTTTGTAAAAATATTATTGAGTTTGTGGATCTGAGCAAAGTATTTTATGACTTGGTCTACTGCTGCAGTACAGAGTAGGGGTAAAGAGAGTGTTTAAAAATCTTTTTCCAACAGGACAAGATAGCAAATAATGACTTGTTTTGGTTCTTTATAATCTACCACAAATTTGTGCTGTTAGGAAAGAGTTTTTATAGTTCAACCATCCTGCACTTTAAAAGCCATAACAGAGAAAACATATCTCTGTCAAAAGAAATCTATTGAAGTACAGTATGGAATAATATATTTGCAAAAAGAAAAAGTGAATACGCGAGGAATTCCATAAAGATGTGCTCTTCTGCTGTGTACAGATGGTCAGATGCAATTTAGTTTGAAATCCATCATATATGATCTGGTATGATTCTGCTTGTCAAATTAAATTCTTGACAGGCTCAGTCTTTAAAGAAGTACTAAAGCTTATATAACAGCAATAATTGGTCAGCACAGGTCTATTTTCAGAAGCATCTGATCCTAACCAACTTTGAAAACGAGTGCATTTTGGCAGAAAATGATTGATCTCAGAAACCCGACTTAAAGACATATGTCTCTTTGGATTTAAGCTTATGCAAAACAAATAAACAAAAAGCTAACCAACCAAACAAAAAAAAAACTCCAAGAAGCCAAAGCCAAAAGAACAAATCTAAAAAAAATACAGGACTTTAGAAGACTGAGTTTTATTACTTAAATGAAATTGGAGATGTTCCCTCCCCTCTCAGAGCACAATATTCAGAAGAATTTCTGAGATATTATCATTGTTTTCAGAGAATGGAGAGTGGTGCTTTCAAAGACCCTGGAGCTGTGTTGTGATTGTAGAAATCACAGTTTTACTAGAAGACAGAGGAAAGAGGCATCGTAAGAACTTTAAGAAGGAGCAACTTTACAAAGAACTTTGTAACAGGAGCAATGGTTGCTGGAAGGACTCTGTCAGAAACCTTGAATGGAGAAGAGCATTCGCTGTGGTGACCTATTAGAGAGTCAAACAATGGACTACAGCTGGCCCTATGGAGAGATATCCCCTGTCGTCCTTTCCAAAGGAAACAACAACAACAACAACATATAATATTTGATAGAAGCAGGAGAGTTAGAGTGAAGCATGGATTTGTACAGCCATTGCACAAAGTTCACATGGACAATCTCTAGCCCAGCCAGCCTGCCTGTTCCTAGACATACCTTTTCCACTTACAGACTAACAGTATGTCCAAATTGCCTTCTCCATAGCACAGGCATCTTCTATGCACCTGTGTTCATCTCTGTAGTATCAGAAAAAATTCTGGCAATACATTAGCCATCCTTCTATTGCATTTAATTCACAAATATCCATTGCGTCTGCAGAGACATGCCTGACACAGCTTACATGAGATATGTGCTATATATTTTTATTTGGATGTTTGCTAGTAAACTTGCTTAATTTAACATCAGTATTTACAAATATAGAAAAAATCATTTAGTAAAATAATATTCAAAATTCCTCAATAAATATACTTCGATATATATTTTCAGTTTTTATAAGTTTTTTTGGGAATACCTACAAAGAGACAGAAGATATTAAATTTAGTACCTTATACTTGCTAATTTTGGACAAATACTTTTTCTTCAAATTTTTAGATTACGTTGTATATTAAATCCTGCATACTGGAAGAAAATATAACAGTACTTGGAAAATGTACAGTACAGATAGGCCATGACACTAAAAGCCCAGACATTGGGAAATTTCCACATGAATTTTAATTCTCTATGTTCCTTCATTACACGAGCACAGACCCCAGCAGGATACCAGCTCCACAGAATGCCTACTAAAGCAGCAAGTTTGGAGATCTTAATAGTATGATATAAGAGAGAGGCCAGACTTGTGAACTAATTTGCTATCTGGTTGTTGGGGAACATGACAAATATCCCATGAGGATGCTTTTTCCATTCCACTTGTTAGTGTTTTGTCATAGGCTACTTGTTTAACAACTCTCTTTTTAGTAATAAAAATTACTAAATAACAAATATATTGGGATTTTTTTTAAGCACTAACATTGAGTATAGTTGAAGTGTATCTTAATGTATTTTTCAAAATATGTAAAAGTATTGTTTGTTTAGTCTGAATTATTCAAGTTATTTAACCAGAGCTTAAAAAATTAGGCTTGTAGAAAAATAACTGAGTTTTTAGTGATTTTTTTTTCTTCACAATAAATATAGGGCTTTCAGGGTCAATGTTTGCCAAATGTTTCCATAAGCAGATAATATTTTGCTCCCCTTGCTCACATGCTGTGAATTATAAGAATAAATAGATTTGGTAATTTTAATAAAGGCAGAAATGGAGTTGTTTCATGCATAGCCTAATCACTAGGATGCTCTTTGTTTGATTAAAATGTCAAGAAGGCTATTAGGAAGCAAAGACAAAAGCAAAAAAATGGCTTGGGATAAATAGCCCTCTACCAAAACTCCAGGAATAATCAACAGCTATTCATTTATTTTCTCTGCTTGTGATCCTCTGCTGAGTTCACCAGACTATCTTGTTAAAGGGTCAAGAGAAACTGTGCAGCTAAACTGGCTGTAAATTGCATAACCATTTAAGCAAGGAGCCAGACTCAGGGCTTTCAGACCTCAGAGCCCAGTAGTGAGTGAAGCTGGGAAGTCTGCACAGGTCTCTGGAAAAGGCTAACAAGATTTTAGATAATAGTGTTATGTGTATAGATCTTTGCTCAGAAAACTTTTGTTCTTAGTTTTCACTGAAGAAGCTGTCTGGCAACTCTGTTCCCCCCAAGAACACAATCTTGTAGGGAAGATATTGTCTTACAGAGGATTAACTTGAGAAAATCTGATCAATGGACAGTTTATCCTATCCCAGTGGAGCCATAAAGATTTGAATTTTTCATAAGCCTTCATGTACAGGTAGTACACACAGAAAAATGAGGCAGGGTATAAATGTATTAGGTTTATAACTGTGCCATACTGGATGCTGCTTGTAAAGTTATCCATACTAAATGAAAGAAAAAATGAAATTAATTGTCCAAACGCAATTTCCATACTTGAGCTGACAATATAACCCAAAAACACTGTGTTCTTTGTGATATAATCTTTCCTATAGTTGACACTGCTTATTGCACTGATTGATCTTGTTCTGACTGACTAAAACATCATATAGGATAAGGGCGAGCATCAAGTGTAGTTGCACTGAAAAAGGTAAAGGCCCAATTAAGTGTTCTGCTGCAGTCAAAAGGGATGCTGCAGCTTTTTAGGAAAAAGAAAGTTTGTAAGAGTAAAAGCATTTGATGACCAAGTTGTGGGAAATAAAACAACAGAAAGAGAAGTAATATTATTTGTGAAAACTGAAAATATTTCTAACTGAAGTGAGACTTTCACATTTTTGAGTGTGAATATTCAGTCTTGAATATTGAAGCATGGTTTGCAGGAGAGTCCTTGTAACCTTTCATATTATTTGCAAAATGAGCACAACATGTGAAAACTTGTGTGTCAAAACACAGACTTCTAATCAATACAGTGGTGATTGACCATCAGTTTCTCAAAAAGATGAAGCTTTCAGCCCTCTCTCATTGGTGTTAGTTCTGGTACTCCAATCCTTCAAAATGTATGGTGCCTAATTTAGCTTGCAAAGTTAGCACACAACGTTGATAATGGAAAACATCCATGATTTCTTCAAGATATTTGAGCTTGGAAGTGGGAGTAGAAATCCCCAGCTGGTATTGCATTTTACATCATTATGCTGGACTACTTGCTGTGGAGAATGAGCATCACTCATCTGATTTGATACCTCTTCAACTGATAGCTGATACCACTTCATCAAAGATCCTTTGTAAGAACAATTACATGTCTGAATTAATACATCTGTCCATTTCCAATAAGCTACAAGCATATATTATATGACCAGGTAGAAGGTGTCTATGTGGGTGGTAAAGTTTCTGCTATATGGAAAGCATGCTACTTGGAACTAAACACTAAGACACTTCAGAACTCTTTACTGTTTTATAAATAACTCTTTCTAAGCTAGGGAGTAAAAATTAATGTGATAGCTGAGTGGCATGATAACATATTGCAGAGATGGAAGAGACTAGCTTTGTTTAAAAAAAAATAAAAAGATGAGTTTAGAAAGGACTCCCATTTATTACAAAAGGAATTTTGTAGGTGTCTGTTTCAGAAAGTTTCTTATACTGCACAGTTGTTGGAAAATGAAAAACAGTTTGGAAATTATGTGCATATCACTTAGTTGTGTCATAAAATAATAGGATATTTCTTATATTGAAAGGGAAGAAAAGGTTTAGCTCCCTGTAATTCTCTGGAGAGAGACAGGAGGGCTACAACAAAGTTCTGCTCAGTTCATTCCAAACATATTTACAAGTTTAACTGTATATGGTTCATTTTTGTCAAGAATTTGTAACACCAGTTGTATCTACACGCCATGGAAACCCTGTGCTGTCAAAGGGGTTGTACAGCTCTGAGCCTTCTGATCTACTGTAAGAATTTTGCAAGTTCATCTGCAAATTTGCCTTCATCTGCTCTACCTGGTTGGAATTTTTATGGTTGTGGGGGGTTTGTTGATTTTTTTTTTTTTTTTTTTTTTTTTGTTTTTTTTTGGGGGGTTTTTTTTTTGGGGGGGTTTTTTTTTGGGGGGGTTTTTTTTGGGGGTTTTTTTTTTTTTTTTTTTTTTTTTTTTGTTTTTTTTTTGGTGGTTTTTTTTTTTGGGGGGTTTTTTTTTGGGGGGGTTTTTTTTGGGGGTTTTTTTTTTGTTTTTTTTTTTTGTTTTGTTTTGTTTTGTTTTTTTTTTGTTTGTTTTTTTGTTTGTTTGTTTGTTTTTTGTTTTTTGGGGTTTTTTTTCCCTCTAAAAACATTTCTTAATAGAAATGGCATTTTCCTTTAAAATGTCCCAGCACATTTTTTAAGATGCCATACTTGTTTTTTATTGTTTTGTTTGTTCCACATATAAAAAGGATGCTAAATAACATGATGAGAGCTAAAAATTGGTGTTTATGTTCAACCAGTTTTGATGTCAAAGTAAAAAGTTCCATGCTTGAGAAAACTCATTTTCTTTAATAATGGAATAAATGTGCCATTCTTACAGCTATAGGAAATGTTTATTCTTATTCAGGAGCAGATCTTTTAATGCTAAAGGCCAAAAGCATGTTTTTTAAGCATTTTATCAATCTTGCAAGGACAAGAAGATTTTTTTTTTTAAACCATCTCTTTCTGGGCAAAAAGTATGCTTAAACTCTTATTCCTATTTTTTTTTTCTCTTCGTGGTTCTCATTTAACTATATTTTAGGACTATTTTCTGTTTGAAAAGTCTGTCGGTAGAGAATGAGTCATCCACTCAGCCTTCTGGCTCCATTAGGTGAAAAGCCATCCTTGTAGTGATTCTGTCCTGTGAGAAACCTCCATCACTAATTTAACCTTTCTAGTTTATTCATCACTCGAGGTTCAAGGCAGCAGCTAAAGGAATGGAGTAAATAGAGACAAGTTCATGCTTAGGGTAGCAGACAAAGCCCTTCTTTCCCAACTTGCTTTCTCCGGTGCCCATGTACAACAGATATGAGGCTCTGGATGTGGAAGACCACTCAATGGATGTGTAGGGGAACATGATAGTTCCTTTACACCACAGGTGTTGCCAAGGTTAGAATGGCATTGCTTCCAAATCACAACTGCATCCTCAAGGAAAAACAGGCAAATTATAGTTGTATGTGACTCCTTTCTGAGAGGAACCAACATGTCAGAGAGACCCTTCTGTTAGGGAATTATGCATGCTCCCTATATTGCAGAACATTCCTAGGGAACTTCCTAGTCAGGTACAGCCTGTGGACTATTACCCCTTATTCCTCTTTGTCCTGGTTTAGGGCAAATTTTGGGAGGAAACCTCCGAATGCGGTCCCTCCAGAAAAGCAGATTCAAGCGGCCTCTCCCCCAACTGGTTTGGGAAAAGATTTCCTTGAAGAAAAGTGGAAATACCCTGTTTATTTAACAAGCAAAGTATTCACAAGCATTAAAATAATAACAATAATAATAATAATAATAAACAATAAAACCTCTCGCTGTTTTGAAGAGGTGGCAAATTCAGAAGGTCCTTGTTGTGGGGTGTAGCTCGGCTCACTCAGTCTCTTATCAGCCCCTCCTGTGCTGGCAAATGCCATCCTGGGCCCCAGTGGGCCACAGGTGTGAGCTCCCTGTGGTTTTCAGTCCCAACCAGGTTCAAACACTTCCAAGAAAAAGAAAAGCCACAGTTCAGGGAACTTCTCTGCCTCAGCTACCTAACATAACTAACTAAAAACAAAGGAGAGCTCTCTCCCACTGTCCACACTGCAGACATCACAGTCCATGAGAAGGAATGCAGAGGAGTGAGTGCTGTTTCTGAAAACAAACTGTGCACTTCTTTTCCCTCCTTTGCTCTTGGAACCAGTCTTAAAAGCACCAAACTCAATATCCAGCATGAGCAGAACAGATGGCTGGGGATACAAGCATCGTAAAGTCACCCCAGGACACTCTTGTGTGAGTGGCCATGCAGCTGCAACATGTAGTGCAAGGGCAATCAAAGAAATTTCAAGGCTTTGAGATGGCAGGTAAGGGCTTCTGCAGCATAGTTAATTTTTTGCCTTTATACTGCCAGTTGCAAGCAGCAACAATGGAAGAAATAGAATAAGACTCATTTTATGCATGACTCCATGACTTGCATCACTGCCACCAGTTTTGTGGTTTTGGTAATATGAGGGTCTGCATGAAATGAGGCATATCTTACTCAGAGGGTGAAGAGGGTCTTGGCTCACTGATAGGCCTTAAAACTGACCTTGAAGGGAGAGGGGAACAGTATCAATCTTGGCTGTGCTAAGCTGTGGGATGACATGCCAAACTGAGAGGGATCTGGCTTTAATGAGGGTGCTCAACAGACAGCAGGAGGATTCTCCCCCTGTGCTTTTCTCTGGTAAGATCCCACCTGGTGTAGTTTCCAGCTCTGGTGTCCTCAGCACAGTAAAAGCATGGACCTGTTGGAGCAAGTTGTGGGGGGGCACAAAAATGGTCAGAGGGCTGGAGAACCTCTGCTGTGGAGACAGATTGAGAGAGATGGGTTTGTCCAGCCTGGTCTGTCCATTTAGTAACAGGCCCATATTTTCCTTAGTACCTCTTGTTATTAATGTATTTGAAGAAGGTCTTTTTGTTGTCCTTGATGTTCTTGGCCAGATTTAATTCCAGATGGGATTTGGTCTTTCTTATTTCTACTTATATGTGAAGATAGCTGTAAATTCTGAATTTGAATGAGAAACATTAACATCCGACAAGTTGTTTACATATGCATTGAATGCATACTGCTTTCAACAGAGACAGGTATTTGAAACCTAAAAATTTATCACATTGTGCTATTTTTCCAGTTATTTACAAAAATTAAAAATTCATTTAGACATAGGTGATTAAGGTAGAGGTATATGATGTATATGACTTTAGATTAGTCTTTTGAACTAGCAAATATTCTACCATACCTACATGGTCCATAAACTTTTCCTTGTTGGGTAGTAGTGTCATAGGGTCCATCTGTACAAGAATAAATGGAAAGACAATCACCAAAACCCAGTGAGCCTATGACACAAAACATCAATTAGCTGAAAATTTTCATTCAGTTTTACAAACATGTAATGATAAATAAAATGATCAGTACTTTCAAAATGAGGCTGGAATGACCTTTATATTTCTGGATTAAATGGATTAATTTGTACCATTCTGCTCTGGCTTTCACCCATAGTTAAGCGGCCTTGTTACAACTTCTATTTAAGTAGGTCACAATTTATTTAAGAAAAAAATCTAGATTTAGAAACACTGGTAAGTAATGGGATTTTCAGGAATGCTAAGCTTCTGACACAAATGAGTTGCCAAAATCAGCAATTAAAAAAAGTCAACTTATTGCTGTCTACATGTGGACATAATAATAGACTCATTTCTCTTTAGACAGCATTTTAGACTCCTATATTTGTAAAACTTGGTCTTAATGATGCTATTGAAATGCTATTATTGGATTACAGCCTAGATCGTGTTCACCTTGAAAGAGCCACTGAAAACTTATGGAAAACATAATTACCACAGAAACCAGTATTATTACTTCAAGAGGATAATTATAAAGAGCAGATAAACTCCTGAGAAACCAAGATCCTATTTTCATGTAAATGTTACTACTTACAATGAGTGAAGGGAAAATGACCTGGAAAAACTGTGGAAAGACAAAATTGTTTTTAATAGCTGGTCTCTCAGAGTATGCTGTGACCTGTCTTTTGATCTTTAGCTCCTTTGTTCTTTTCCTGCAGCTTCTATAAAAGAAAAAAACCCAGTATTTATTTTGGGAAACTGAAACCAGTAACTCCTCTCTTTTTTTCCTCCTGTCACAGTTAGCAAGCACAGCCCTCATGTACAGATCAGGGATTTTATTTATTCAACAAGTTATATCATCCTTCAAGAGTTAGAAGAGAATTTTTCCTCACTGAATACTGGTTTTGTTCCTAGTGTCACACCAGTGATTCAAACATGGATGCCAGGTCAATGAAAGCAGAAGCACTGACCTCAAAAAGACACTTGAGTTGTTGGAACAAAGAAAATCCACTGATTGTTCAGAATTCAGGCCCCAAACTGGATTTGCAAGAGAAAAGCTGAGTGCTTTTTATTGCTATGCTGTACTGAGCAAGGGGAAAGGTTTAGATTGACTTCCATGCAGTCTCAGTCTGAGCTGAGAGAAACAAAGATTGGTGGGTCACACAGTCGGCCTTATGGCTTCCATGGCATCAGCACAGGGAGTGTTCTTTCATCTCATGAGTTATGTCTCTGATACCTCTGGAATTGCTGAGGTAATACTTTTTTAGGGAAATGCTTGTCTCAGTAGAAAATCCTTTGATTATTTTTTTTCCCCAGTGTTGGTATAGAACTCAGCTACCATCAGTGAGGAAGAAGAGAGAGCTCCTATACCCAGAACATTTTTCTTTACTTATACTAACTTCAGGTAATATAAATATAGAGAACAGTCAGAAAAAATGTTTCCAGAAGCTCTGTGTTTTTGGCGAAAGAATTGAGCTGGATATGCTTATTTATGCTTTTTAATTGAATGAATTATTTTTTTGTTTGTATTACATGCTTGAGCAAATTTGACCTACATTTAAAATAATTTTGTTCTGACAGCTTAAATCCACCAATAAATATATTCAAAAGTTTCAGTTTTCATTTCACTTATGTATTTTATATATAGAAGAATATTTATGTGAAATTAAAGGATGGTAATATTTGCTCTAGAAAAAATTTTATGTACTTTCTGTTTAGTGACCTTCTACCTAAAATATAGGTATAATATAAATCTAATTTACAACTGCCCAAGGCAAAATGCCCCAATATCAGAGGCTGTCAAAATTTCATTTGGCTTTTTTCTTTTTTTTGTTTGGGTTTTTCTTTCATTTTTTACTGTTTGTGCTTTTTTTCAAATGTTAAACTCTGATTTATGGAGGTAGCATGGTGAATCACTGAATTACTCCGAGAAACTACCCTATTTTACATTCCTTAAGACTATCCATTTCAAAAAAATGGATAAATAAATTCAAAAACATTTTACTTTCCAAATTGAGTGACTGGTTGACAGCCTGTTCTGCTGAGCTTGAATTCTTTTAAACAGAACACAGGTAAGGATACATTTATTGCAATAGAAAATGTTTAGGAAAGGAGAAAAAGAGACAAGAGGGCAAAATATGCATTGCTAAGAGTCTGAATACCAGCCATAGTTACTCATCTTCTTATTAATCTTAACCATGACTTCCAATTATCCAAAGTACATAGCAGAGGCAAATCAAGAACAAAAAGAAAACAATGCAAACATACAGAGACTACTGGAAAAAATGTGGCCTCTAGAACTTCAGGAATTTGAAGCAATTATCTCAGTAATATTTTGCTGTTACCTAACTACATAAAATCAGTGAGCAAACTACTTTGATTTGCAGCTGCTGTCTGTATCAGACAAAACCTAATTGCAACATCATACTTTAGCAAACAAGAAAACACTACTTTTTGGTTCTCTAGGGTTTTTTTGTTTGTTTTTTTTTTTTTTTAATTTAAATATGCAAATACTATTAGGCTTGAAGCAGGCACTGACAATGTTACTCCAGGATGTTTAATTCCATTGAATTGAGTGTTTTAGCATTAAGGAAGCATACTCCTAATTTCATAGATATTAACTACTACAAAAACACGACTGATATTGTCAGAACATGTTTGGGTTATTTTCCTGACTAGACTGTGGTGCTCAAGCTCATGGCTGAACCACAGGTTACCACAGACAGCTCTGGTCAAATAGTTTTTTATCAACTTTAAAATTTCTCCAACTCTTTTTTTTTTTTCTCTACCACAATCTCATCCCAATAAACAGCACTTTCAGTTTACCCCCACCACCACCTTGGTCTCAGTTTTGTTCACTACATCCATACCTATTCTGTTATTTTTGATATTCTGATAACCATTCTGTTACTTCTGACACTGAGTCTGGCATTTCTGGTATGGTTGCATAGCTCCTCCTGGCCTTACATGACATTATTGCAGTGGTTATATAGGAGCTGGTGGCTTGAAAGGCCAAACTACACAACACATCCCCAATACTACTTTCATTATTCTCTAATAGAGTTGTATAAAGAGTGTGGCTAGAATAAATAGTTTGCAGAACCAGGTGGGCAAAGGCAGTGTCTAATTTTTTATGAGCAAATGATACATTTGAGGAATTCCACAAGAGGGGCTATAGCAGTCTCTGTAGTTTTCTACAGATACTGAAAACTCCAAATAAAACTCCAAAAACTCCAAAACAGTAAACTCCAAATAAAAGGTAAATGGTACTCAATCATAATTTTTTTCAAACCATCTTTTCTCTTTTTTTTTTTTTTTTTTTTTTTTTTTTTTTTTTTTTCTTTCTACCTAAAGCCATTAATATCTGNTATTTATTCCATGCTACACGTTTTGCAGAGATTTGACCTGAAGGGGGAATCCTACTAGGTGAAAGAGTAATCTGCAGTGCACCATAGGCCCATTTATTGAGACAAAAAAACCCCAAAAAAAACTAAACTAAACAAAACAAAACAAAACCAAACCAAACCAAAAAAACGCCCCACAAAACAAAACAAAAGCCAAAAAAACCCCCAAAAACCCCAAAATATTCTGAGATGGAAGGCATCCACAATGAGCATTGAGTCCAACCCTTAAATAAATAGCTCGTACCTTGTTGCTACCTTGTTGCTACCTTGTTGTTATTATAAGTTTGGTTGTAAAAGTCTTTCAACAGTCAAGCCTTTCAGGTGACCTGGTAAGATCAATCTGCTCTAGAACAAAACTCTGTTAATAATAGTTTAGCTTCATCAGCACTTTGTGCAATGAAGTTATTTTTATTTATTTTAAGTCTTTCCTGCCTCTTAATCTGTATAATTTTCAGCATTTAACTTAAAAATTAACATAAAATAGTTTAGTAGCTTATTCAGTTTATACAGCAGCCAAAAGCATTAATGTGAACTACTTTACTGAATTAAAATAATGAAGAATGTAGCATTTTTGAGTTAGCATGTTCCAGCATATTTATTTTCAGATTGAAATTGAAAGAAAACCCAACCCAAAACCAAACCTTTGATCCATAGTTATGCTTATTAGACAATAAAGCCCATAGGAGAGAAAAATCCTAGAATCTACTGTGACAAATGATAGATAAGGTAGATTACACATCTGGTCAAATAATTTTTTATCAAGATCTGATGAAAAGACCTCAAACTACCAAAGGTGTTTCATGACATCATGACACTCACCTCTTTTAGTCTTCAAAAACTAGAATTTCTAGTCACTGCATACAGTCATTCCTACAATCATCATCCAGGATTTTGGGTGTTCCCTTCCCCCATATATTTTTTTTTTTAGCATACTCTCATACTTGCTGGCTTTCACAATCACCTCCTGAACACAGCTGCCTGGCTGTGCCACCCTGGACATTAAAAGGGCAGGTGCCTTACTATGCACCTCCTAAATAATTTTTGTATTCAACTTCTGCAATAAAACAATGTTTCTATAATTAAATAATGATTTTGGGGGGCATAATACATAAGAATAATCAGAAAAAATATAGAAGAACTTTATTAATTTTCTTCATTTTTGGATGAGGTGGTGGACCTTTGACCTGGACAGTTACAGCCAGGTGGAGTTTTGCAGTTGTCTAATATATTTCACAAAACTTTGCTGAGCATAGTAGTTTGTACTTGGATGAGCAATATCTTCCAGAAATACATCCAGACTTCACATGAAGGCTTTAAAACATGACATTATGTATAGCTGTCTCTGCTAGTCTATAGATAAACTGATAAAGAGAAGGGTAGCTTGACAGTACTGAACACTGAGTACTCCTATTCCAGCAATGCTCAAATTAACTTTTGATGTGGCTGTTTTCTTGTCCCCAGCAAGTCTTACATTTTCAATAAATTGAATAAATCTACCGGCTAGTCATAGAAACAAATTTTAGAAGAATCATCTGTAGGCTCTAGAGACTCTTCTCTAGCTTAGTATAATTGTCAGCAGAGTTCCTTATTGAGTAATGTTTAAAGCATTTCTGAAAATACATCAGAGGCCCAAAAACCTAAAAAAAAAAAAAAAAAAAAAGTGGGAAAAGAAAACTGAGCAAAATACTGGAGATAATGAAAGTTGCAATTTATAAGGTCCATTATTTAAAAAGAAAACAAAAAGAAAAAAAGTAGGCTGCAAAAGATACTATAGTATTACATATTAATAAACATTAAGAACATTAGACTTGATTAATGAAAATTCAATTCATTATACAGATCAAAATTTCAAGTCCTGTTTATCACATATGTACTTACAAAGCCATTTTACATGTGTTTAGGTAAGACCCAAATAAATAATTGAGCCATTCAGTTCTTCATATTATAAGGAAATTAAGCAAGATTCCTTGTTTATCATATTCAATTTTCCATTGATCTTAATGCAGTTACTCTAATTTGTAAGGCATTCTCCTACTACACAATATTGTATAAAATACCTAATAGAAAATATGTTCAAACAGGAACACCTATTATGACTACTAAAGCACAGCATTTAAAGTTTCACATTTTTATAAGTGACTTAATTTGCTCAGAGATTCCTCTGAACATCTGATATTAGTGATTTATTTTGCCCTTGGAAGGACAAAACTGTGATTTGATTGAAATGATGTCTCTTTCTTTAAAGAAAGAAAATTGTCATGGAACAGAATATTAATCATGTTTTACCCAACAATTGTTAGCTTCATTGGTATTTTGCTTATCACCTATCTTTGAGACTTCAAAGAGATGACAAATTATAATCCATTGATTCCAGTTGTTGTCATTTGTAACTGACACACTGCAAAGGTAGAATTAATCATTTGATTGATTAAGATTTGTTTTAACAATGGGATTTCAAACTGGGTTATCTCTCTTTTCCTTGGAATAATTTTGGTTTACCTTATAAACTGCTTTTCATGCCAGCAGAAATAATTTACAATTTGACATCGACTCTCCTCCACTTTTATGTATATTTCATTATTTTCTTCTACTGACTTTCTTTTCTTTGTTTTCCTAATCTTAGTCATGTGAAACTGAACATAAAATCAGTGTGGGATAGAGTGACATACCCATAAAAATTGAGGCTTTCTTTAAAGAGATTTACTTCACAGAAGTTTTGTTCTTTCTTTTCGTCTTTCTTTCCTTCAACGCTTTATATGTCAACTATTTCTAGCAGCTGTTCCATAGCCATGTCATATAAAGTCCTTCTCAGGGAAAACAGAGATCCTGATGCTTTTGCTTCATCCAAAAAATAAGAGTAATTGACTTCTAAAAGCTTTCCTCTCTCAGGACCTTGTCTTGTGGATGCTATAAAATCATTATTATAAATAATAATTTGGCTCCCTAGGCTGAGCTCAAATGAAAATCCTGCTAGCATTCCTTTAGTGTTCTGAAGAATTCTGAGTATTATTTTAAGAAGCTTTTAAATGAAGGAGTTCCCCACTGTGCTTCACTACTGTAAATGGTGATTTGGCATTGAAGGTCTGTGATACAAGTTCAGACACAATCAGGAAATTAAGTCCAGATAATTAACTCTGAAGAATTTGAGAAGTTCCTCCAGAATAATTGGCTTCAGTGTGTTTGAGGAAAAACAGGAAATCCAAGTGGAACTTGGGGAAATGTAGCTACAGATCCAGCAGTAGCAAATATTGTGTGGAGATTACACATACAGGTAACAGCCAAACATCCTCCTTAACATTTGTCCATTGATCTGTAAGAATCACAGGGAATTCATTAACATAGTTTCAGAATTAGAAACAGCTCACTAATTCCTTTTTTCAGAAAATATTGCACAGACAGAGGTATTTATAGGGCTACTGGGGTTTTTTTCCCAGCAACATGATTACCCAAACCAGCAAATCAGAGCATTATACAGATGAAAAGTTATCCAACCTCTACCTTTTAAAAACAAAAAATAAAAACCTGACTAGAAAAAGAAGAGGAAAAAACCCAACCAATCAACCAACCAAAAAAACCTAAACACCAAAAGAAACTATAAACATTTTCTTAGTGAAGATATTCAACAGCCAGTTTTGGACTATTCCTTTTTTAGCATTCAGTTGCTATGCTGGAGAATAAGAACTTGAGGTTTTATTCTAAATAGGTTAAGAAGAAGGAGATTACTTGGTCTGTTTAAAAATCAGCTAATATCCTATGCCAAAGCTTACCCAGTAGACTTTTGTAATATAACACAGGTGAGCTGGATTTGAAAAGAGAGACCACAGGTTTCTGGCAGTAGGCCAGGCTTGAATGTAAAGTGCAAATTGTTCTGTTGTGAAGGGGTTAGGAGGAGAAGAATAGAGTGCTTTGCTTGGTTGCATATAATACCAATTAATTGTAAATTCTGTACATCTGTATTTGATATTCTAGTTACAAATAAAAACTTAATTTATAAGAGGTCAAATTGGATTCAAACAACTTTTAAGTTTCATATAAGTCAGTATTGATTCAGAAGAGTTATCTCTTCAATAATGAGAATTAGTAAAAATATATATTTTGGTGAGGAGACAAGAGAGTAAAACGGAGGATCTAAAACCAAAATGATGAAAATCTCTATTAAAAGAACTATAGAATCATGGAATCATAAATTGATAGAATCATAGAATAGTCTGGGTTGGAAGGGACCTTTAAAGACCATCTACTCCAATGCTCTGGAAAGAGCTAAATCAGGTTCTCAGAGCCCCCTTGAACTTAACCCTGAATGTTTCCAGGGATGGGATATTTACCATCTCACTGGGCAAACTGTTCCAGTATTTCACCACCACCATTGTAAAAAATGTCTTCCTTGTATCGAGTCTGAATCTACCCTCCTTTAGTTTTAAACCCCACAAGTTTATAACCCCTTGTGCTATTGAAAGCAGGCCCTACTGAAAGGTTTGTCCCCATCTCTCTTACAAGCTCCCTTTAGGTACTGAAAGGCCACTCTTAGGGTCTCCCTGGAGCTTGGTCCTTAAGAGGGCCTGGTAACAGAGGACACGGGAAGGCAGGGTTACCAAACACCTTCTTTCCATCAGTCATCACTGACAAGATCAGCCCTCATGAATCATTGATAAACAAGGCCAAGTGCAAGTCCTGCACCTCAGAACAATCCCAGGCACAAATATGGAGCAGGCCAAGAATTGATTGAGAGCAGCCCCGAGGAGCGGGGACCTGGGGGTGTTGGTTGACAAGAAGATCAACATAAGTCAGTAATGTGCATCCACAGCCCAGAAAGAAGCCCTTTTTTTCTTGTCCAAGCCACACAAATCAGTTGAACAAGGGTACTTGCTATAAGGCATTTTTTCTCTGAGAGTTTTTGCCCTCACCTAGATGAGATGAGATGGGATGTTCAAAGAGAACTGCCACAAGTTATGATAAGCCCTATTCAATGTGTTTGCTGGTTGCATTGTCCATATTATTTGCAGGCAATCACAGTAAGACCTATTATGGTGCAGAGAAATGTCTAGTCTGCACAGGTATAGCAGTAAGAGAGCAGACATTGCAGCAATCAGCCTCTTTGAACAGTGTTACATTAGTAAACCACCACAGCTGCATCTAGTTCCACTGGTAAATATGCACCCTGGCAATCAAGATCTCATCTCTGAAACTGTAGATATGTATAGAAAACATTGTTAAAACATAAGATTCCTGTAAAAGCAGAGTCACCCTAGGATGGGGAAGGCATGGGAAAGATATGTAGAGCACATTGTGTATTTCCCATTATGGAGTCAGGATATCACAAAAGTCTATAAACAGATGCGGTAGTTATTTTGACTCAAGAGGTATGGTGATTTTTTCTGACTGAACTTAGTTTTCAAATTTATCTAAGGTCCCTCTGAACTGAAGGATCAGACACCCTTTACATTCAAGTCATCTGCAAATTTTCTCCAAAAGTATTGTGTGAGCACCCTGACCGCCTTTAAAGATGTTGAGTATTGTGGTTCTTGGCTCTAATTCTTCAAGTACTGTGTTCTTTCCAGGTCACTAGATGAACACCCAACCTTTGATTTTGGCTGCTTGAGCCTGGCAATGCAGCCAGCTTTCAACTTGCAAGCCAGTTGGCTCATCCAGTTCATACATCCAGCTTTCAAATAATGGCATGGAGGGAGATGGTGTGAAAGCCCTTGGTGACCACCATTCATCCTTCATCCACCCAGCCAGTCAACCATCCTTGATGGTTACTCCTGATTATCATCTTATGCTCCATTTACTTGGAAATGGATTCCAAAGAGGATGGGCTGCTTGGCCTTTTCAGGGAGTGAAGGGAAATGTATCAACTTGTAGTACCTTAACATCCATTTCTAAGGTATACAGTAGTATACAGTCGTATTTCCAACTGCCAGACGTCTTTTAAATATGAGAGTGCTCCATACACAGTAAATGACATTCTCACAATTACATAGTCCATCTCTTTCAACAGTCTCCACTGAATCCCTTCTGGCACCTGGGATCATAATATGTCCAGCTTGTTTACAGGTATAGAGGAGTGCTAGAACTCCAGCAAGATTGGTGCTGCAAGTCATGCTGAGGCATGGATACAAGGCTAGCCTAAAATTATTGGGGATTTTACCTACATAAAAGGTGTGTAGAAGTAAAAGGGTGTTCTTGCACTACTTAAGGCAGTATAAGAAAAAGTTACTGCAGAATGTTATGCCTATCTTTTACAGGCTCAGCTTTTAAATTATTCATCAAGTATTGAATGTACAGCGTAAATGATCAAAGGTGTACTGAGCATTTTTTGAATGCAATATGATTCACAGCCTTTCAGCAACTTACACAGGATAGTTTTGAAGCCTTCAGGTGAGTACCTGTAGTTTTCTTGTACTTTCTTGTAATTTCTTGTAATCCCTTGAAGCCTACATTTGTCTGTTCATCTTTTGCTGCTGACCACTTGCTCTTTTATCAAAGCTTATCCTTTGGGCTATAGTCACAGCTAATAAAAATGAAGTCTCCAGTTTGTGCAAATTGAAGATCTGTTCCCCAAGGTGATCATACAGATATTTTCTGACTAGAGATGCAATCCATCTGTGATCAGTAACACTAAAATCATGTAACATTGCAGAACACAGATCACAAAATCTCTTATTGCATTTTCAAGTCAAAAGTCTTTTAATTACCCAAAAACTCTTCACAATGACTTTGTTTTTGACAAGATTTTTGTCTCTAAAGGCATACAGTCATCCACACTACTCATCTTCCTATAGGTTAAAGTTCAAGAGTTCATTTTCTGGGTACTTTACTCACCTCAATACATTAATAGACGGTTTTTTATGAATGAAGTTTATCCTTTTGTAAGCACAAGTAATTCTATCGTATTTCATTAAGTCTATCTTTAGTCAACCCAAGACATGAAAGACAAAAAAACCAAACCCAAACCAAAAATCCCCAAATTCCCCCCAAAACAGGAAGATGTAAATCAATAAAATTGAAGTGAACAAAAAGATGGATTGTGGAGTCCCTGGAGCCACTTGGGGTATTACCCAGGGTCTGGGAAGGATTTACCTTAAAAACTCCCCTGCTAGACTGAAGAGAGGACCTCCCCAAAGTGCCTTGTGATGCTCTGTAAGACTACCCCAGGCTCGTTTTCCCTGATAGTCCTTTGGTTGTGGGACCCCGGTGACCAGCCTCCTCTTCCCTATAGGTCATTAACCCTGCCTGCCCTTTTTGCCACCCCCATGTCTCCAGGTCATTGGCTGCTGTAGCCCATACTTAAATTGGTACACAGCGCATGGTCTGGTGTTTTTGTTCCTGATACCTTTGGGCACTTGAAATAAACCTCGCTGGAACTTTACCATTCAAAAGGCCCTTTTGCCTCTCCTTGCTGAGTTAGCCTCATAGCATGTGTGGATGTGTGAGCTTGACTGCTTTGCCTGAATTTCCCCCAAGCAGCTTTTCCACTGGAGACGCTTATTGGGATCTAGGCTTTAGCTCCACTCCTAAGAGACACATTGCTACAATGGTTTGGCTTCTTTTTCAAAAATTGTTTCTATTTGTTTGAAGTTGGTGCTATATAAGCCATTTTCTTGGTCTGAAGACCTAGAGCCCATTGCATTCTCAGTTATGTTCTTTGCTGGTGTTTGCATTTTTTGCTGGTCAACAATGGGCAATGAAAAGGAGCTATAACATCACAGTTATCACAGTGACTACAAGTTACTGTGAACATCCACATCCCCCCAACACTGGAAGACAGTTCAGAGAAGATGGCTTCTTGAAGCTCAGGGAAAAGTACAGGGAGTAACCACAGCTGTTGGAAAGAAAACTCAGCACAAAAGGGATCTGTGCTAGCCAGATCAGTATGGTGGAAGTGTATGTGTGGCTGAGTTCAATATAGAGTACAAAAACAGGGCAACAAACAAAATGAACTTTCAAGAGAACAAGAATTTGCTCAACCCACATGTTCTTTCCCCCTGACTGTGGATGCTCAGCATCGCGATAGTTGGCATATAAAGACCAGTCATAGTAATGAACTTTGTGTGCTAATTCAGCTGTGTATTACAATTGCTGTACAATGCTTTAGTACATTGATGGTTTCTGCTGTGAGAAGAATGAAAAAGGATACAGCACAGGGCCAAGACATGGAGAAAAGTCTGGTTTTAATAACTATTTATTATCCAGTTATCTTTTACATCATTGTCCCTCTCACTGAAACCCTAGGGACACACAGCAGTTCAAGTTTACATGATTTCTGTGATGTCATGATTTCAATTCTAAACCAAGAATTCAACATCATGCACCAACATGTTTCTTTGCTCTAGAAGTCCTAATCTTACAGATCGATTACCTGTCATATTTGTGCTAGTGTACTCTTAGATAAGCTACCCTTGCTGGAGCACTTTCAGTATATTGAAATTCTTGAAGAATAAATTGGTCAGTGAACATTTCTTAGTGTTTGGCAAAGGTCTGAGTTTTTAAAGGTCAGGAAGGTTAACATTTGTAGTGACCTTTGTAAACACAGTACTACAGATGAAACATTTTGCACTGCTGCCAAACATATAAAACCACTGCAGCTCTAGCTCATATTCCAATAATCTTAAAAGATGCTTCTTAATTACCATGAAAATATATGACAGTATTAAGATATAGTTTGTTTCTTTCAGATTAATAAAATCTATCTGATCTTGGGGTTCAATGTACATTGGAGCTATCAGTTATCTGCTTTCCCTTACAGTTCATGAGATATTAACTTTCTCCTCTTTTCTGAAATCTAGAAACCTTTGTGATGTGCTTAGAAATCTTTACAGAAAAAAAAAAAAAAAAAAAAAAAAAAAAAAAAAATTCCTAAATTTGAAGTGCCTCTATAGTCAAGTATCCTTTAGCAGTGGCACATTTAAATCATTAGGTCATTAGGTCTTGAAAGCTTAATTTCTGCATAAAATAAAGAAGGCACCCAGCATCCTGGAGGCTTGTCTGAATAACTAATTACATCAACAAGCTGTAAAATCTGTTCTCTTTTTAAATCATTCATTGGTTGATTTCTGAATGTATATAATTTTAAGACTTTAAGGAGGAGGTTGATACTCCTACAGACACTTTTTGTTTGCCAATGTAAAAATCCTACTGAGGGGCAAATGAAATCTATCAGATCCATTGTAGAATGTATGTCTTGAAAACAAGTGGGGAAACTACATCAATTTATAGCAGTGCAGAAAGTGGCATAAAAATTAACCAGAAGAGTTCAAAACACTAAAATTCAAACTTGTGTGTATCAGTAATGAATAATTACCAGCCTTTGAAAAATACAGCTCCCGTGAATATCTAAGTGTGAATTTTAACTTTGAATTAAAATTCACGTACATATTGCTAAGTTTATATTAAATTCATAGAGATGTCAGAACAAGCAGACAATTATGATCAGCCAAAGTTTTTCAGTAGTGAATAATAGAAGTAGTTCCCAACATGAGAGAGAGCTTTCACCTCTCTTGCTCACCACTTGCCATTCGCTTATGCCTGGTGTTATCACATCAGTCTGCAGTGGAACCAAACCTAAGGTGACACAATGCAGTGGCAGAATCACATTGAACAGAAATAAAATAAAGCTATATTATTTTTTTTTCTGAAAGAAAAGGAATTTCCATAAATTGGGACAATAACTGACTATGAACTGACAATGATAATTGTAAAAGATTGGTCTATTCTCTTTAATGGCAAGTTCATATAGTGATATATTTTCATAAGGCTTATGCTTGGATTTTTGGGTATCTGAATTCTTATAATCTGCAGATAAATAGAACTCTGGTCTTGAAAAATCCAAATGTTCACAGAATGTAGACATAAATAAGAAAGCAATCATGCATAAAATTTAGACGTAAAGCCCGAAGTGTGTCTGGAAAATAATTTTCTCCCTAACCACCTAGTAATCAGAAACAAAAAAAAAAAATGAAATTTTTTAAATGAAAAATGAAGTCCTGAGACTTGTACCATGCCATGGTTTCCATTCAACGCCTTAGACTGTCTACATTCACCAAAAGAACAATAGTAGCAATGATAGATCTGATACCTCTTACAAATGAGACACAGTCTAGTCTTTTCCATATGAATAACACTTCTGTACTGCATTGTATCACTTCCATGTGTTATCTGTAGATCAAAACCATTAAATCACAGGAACAGCCAACTCCAAGGATATAATTACAGAGCCCTTGAACTTCAATTTTATCAGTTAAACATTTACAGGAGAACACCCATAGGGATTTTTTTTGACTTTTTTGAAGTCTAGCTTGAATGAATCCTACATCTGAATATGGTGAATACTTTGGAAAACCTTTGAATTAATGATTCACCTCATCTAGCTGAGGTGTTGGAGGCTATGGTTTTATATTGTAAAGAAGTGGATGGCAGTACTGAACAAAGATATTTCCAACCTCTTTCCAGCACTGTGCTGTAACTAACTTCCTTTCCTCTCACCTGCTCTAGCACTAATCTTTCATAGGATGAATTGTGAACAAGGCTGTGGAATTGCTGCAACTTTCAAGGGAAAAAAGAAAAAAAAAAGAAAAAAGAAAAAAGAAAAAAGAAAAAAGAAAAAAGAAAAAAGGAAAAAGGAAAAAGGAAAAAGGAAAAAGGAAAAAGGAAAAAAGGAAAAAGGAAAAAGGAAAAAAGGAAAAAGGGGGAAAAAAAGTAAGACTGTCTTAGGATGAATCATGAATCATTAATTTGATTTTAATTCCTTGGTTTGGGGTTTTGTCCTCTAATAACCTCAAACTAAATGTGTTTGTGTAAGGCTCAGCTGATATCTGCCTCACTATGGGAGCAGGAATGAGTAGCAAAATATTGGGATAGAAGGTAGGCATAACATAACACCTATGAGGGTGTTATATTCACCAATTATTTTACATTGCGAAGATATGACCTAAGAAATTTCAGGCTTGCAGAATTCAGTACAAAACTTTCCTTTTTCTTTCTTGTACAGGAACATCTGAAGGCACTTAAGCCAACTCAAAAGCCTACAGTTAGACTGAAGGATCTGGGCCCTGAAGGCACAGCAGATGTATATGTTGAACCTTCTCTGCAATGGTCTCCCAAATCGCCACTGTCAATGCTTTAGGGACTCTGTGAATATTTTATCAAGATGAGCCACAGATGGACATTTATTTTATTATTTTATTTTGCACAAGAGCCTCTTGCCATATTTCATCTGGAAATTAATATCTTAAATAAATTGTGTGAAAAAAAAAATCTTTCATTTACTGTAGACCACCATGTGACAACTTCACTGGATAATTTTCAGTATATATCTTGTGAAAAATAGTGAACTCAGTGTCTGTAGACTGCTACCCACAGTTCTGTTCCAAGCTGAAGGGCTGGTAATCTCTTCTTCAGCCCATCATCCTCTTCTGTCTCTTTTCTAATTCCATTATATCTCTTTTGAGACTGGACAACTAGAATTTTACACTGAAATGCATGCAGTAAATGAACACACCATCCATTTACACGGTAACCTAATCACATTTTCTGGTTTGCTTCCTATTCTGTTCCTAACAATTTCCAGCTTTATGTTTGCCACTGTGGCTGCTAAATAGCATTCAAAAGCCATCCTTTAAGAATTATTCACCTCAGCCTTGATTTTCTGACTGGCAGTAACCATTAGGGTTTTTTTTTTCTCTTCTGTATAATACTTTATGATAGGTGATAGAAATTTTCTTTTCTTCCAGATTTCTTTGACCAGATAGTGCCATGAAATTCTTAGTTCTTCGTGGTTTGCTTTAAGTTAACAATCTTCAGTAATTATTTATCACTTGCAAGTTTTACTACTTCAATAATCACCACCCTTTCCTTGATATTTTATGACTATATTGAAGAGTTTACGTGTCACAATCATGTCCCTGAGGATAAGGATTTCCACCATGTTATCCTCAACTGAAAAATTGCTGCTTACTTGTATTTTTCTCTATTTTAATGAATCATTAATGCATAAAAGGATATATCTCTTATCCCACAACAGTTTTATGTCTCTCCGAATGTGACAAGCAACCTTATCAAAAGCTTTCTGAAAATCACACTATGATGTATGGACTAGATCACATTTATTCACAGTTTTTGACTCTGAGACTACTAAAGGATTTGTGAAGCATAATATTGCTTGAAGATAAAAAAAGAGTTGAATCTTTATTCCATTTTATTATATAATATATTTTGAGAAACAAGTGTATTATATGCTGCTTCTCATACCTATTCAATCTTTCTGCCTACTGTAAGCAATTTACCCTGCTAGTTGTTGCTTTTCTCTTTCTTTTGTTAAATATGCTCATTTTTTTAGTTTTAAATATATATATATTTGATATATATATATGGTTTGGGGTTTTGTCCTCTAATAACCTTGAACTCAGTTGACTGAACTCCCTATTAGAATGGTCTTTCTTTTTTCAGATCCTCTGTGGGTTTTAAAACTAAATTAGGATTTCTTTCTCATTATCCTTGACTTGAAACTCCAAGAACTTATGATACAACATATAACCCTTGCTGTTGTTTCATGTTTTTTCAGATTAAAATAGTGATAATTCAGATCTTTTCTATAAATCTGCAATTATGAAGCAAGTTTTAACCTCAATACTTCCCCAGATGACTGCTTGTCATTTTGTATTATACAGTACATTTTTTTATTTGCTTGCCTTCTATGTTCTACTGCATACAGACATGGACCTAGCCCTGTTGTGTCTCTAATGAAAGAAACAGAGACACACAAGGGACAAATTCAGCTGATTATTTATCTTCATTTGAGAGTTTCTTCTTTTATTTAACTAGTTGTCATTGATTTTTCCATTTAATAGTATCCTCAGCTTAATCTTTCACCCTTTCAAGGTGAAGGCCCTTTGTCTGAAAGCTTTCCCAGCTGAGTTTAAAATGACTACTACTGACAGTAAATGAGATTTTTCTGTGACTCAGTAGGCAAGCCCAGCACTCTCCAAAACTTGGGTCATGAGTTCAATTCCCTGACAAAATAGATACATCATAAATAATATCCTTGAGGTAATTTGTGCTTTTTGACTTATCATTCTTGCACTGTACACTGAACATTTTGGCATCTTATCTTTTTGCCATCATCCCTTAAAAAGGGCAAATTTGAATTTATTGGTTTTCTTCCAGATTTTCCAGATTTTAATTTGAACAGGTAAAGAAATTTCTTTTCTCTGGAAAGGCTCAACTGGAAACTACTTGTTGAATAAAAACGTAGGATTCTGTGAGCCCAAATCTTGAAAACTGGCCTGTACGTACTCAGTTTTATGTACTGCATAATGTGATGCCTAGGCACTACATTTATTAATACTTGCAAGGCAGTATTCCCAAAGTATCTTATACTAAATGGCCGTATTACATTATTACATTAATTTCAGTTTATTTAGCTTGAAAATCAGTTAAAGTCACCTATTTCTTCATAAGCAATATCTACTATTCAGATTGGAATTACTCTATTAATATTAATTAAGAAATCCATAAAGACATTTCTATGAGTCATCATAAATGGAAATAAAATCTTCAACTAACAGATATACAGAGCTAATTCATCAACTCACAATTAACACAGAGTTAATTTCCAGTAATCAGAACAAAGGAATTGGATGTAAGAAAACTAAAAAATAACATTTTTTTTAGACACCATTGTCCTGGGTTCTTGTAGCTCTTAAACAGGGAGCATTCACATATGAAAGGTAGCAAGAGTTATCATTTAGCATTACATTTAGCATTATAACCTCTAGTTATCATTTGGCATTACACCAGATGTTACACGATCTTACTGGTAAGACCACAGTAAACCCATTAATGAGCAATGCAGTTAGAAGTCAGGACAAAGCACATTTTTAAGTTTATAATGAAGTCTAATGGAGCAATTGCCTGATTTTTCATGGAGTATCTTCCTTTGCCTATCTTACTGATAGCAGACCAAGCTCAACACATGAGATCCAGTGAACCAAAAATAAAAGTTTGCCATATATGTCTACCATAACTCACGTTTGCCATGTGTTTCCCTGACAGTCAACCATTGAAGATACATGCAATTTATTCATTAACCTTTCAAAACGGAAAAGGTCACTGTTATTTTTGTCCCATATTGAAAAAATTATTTGCATGGAGATTTAGCCTGAATTGTGCCAGCAGACAATACCCAATGTCAATGTACGAACAGTAGAAACTAGTTCCTTAGACAAAGAATATTTCCTTTTTGAAGCTCAAGGAATATTCACCTGTGATCTCATTATGAGTTGGGGGAAGAGGATAGGAAACAGGCTTTTCCTACAGCATAGGACTGCAGTTAAAAGCTAATGTATCTCACAACAAACAAATAAAACACCGTCTAGCAATAAAGAAAATCTGAGGAAAAGAAATTACATGCTTAAATAAAAATCTATCCTGTTGTCTACAATATATACTTTCTCAGCAAAGAACTAAGGAAGATTCCTAAAGGAATGATTTTGTAATTCGGGAGCATTTTTGGTAAAATTATAACCCAAAAAAAAAAAAATCTAATGACCTTAAAACAATTTGTTCTGTCATATGGATTTTTCCATCATAAGAGAAAATGTAAATAATAGAGATGAAAAGTTCCTTTATTTTTTTATCTGAACATTTTCCAACCCTCCAGATTGCAGATAGCCACTACAAAACAAGACTCACAGATTCCTAGATCATGGCAGACATAACATTTAGTTCAAGCTACAATATCGTAGCTTGGATTTCAAGATTGACAGTGATGTAGAATCACTCAGCAGCAAAGTTTTTAAGAACTTGTGAACTATAATTGTCCCTTCAGTCCTCTTGAGTTTCCTTCATTTTTTTAGAGACATGTTTTATTACCTAATTTTGTGCAGACAAAACTGTGTGAACACAACCTTCACTAAAAAGTCAATCAACAGGTTTCAGATTATTATTCGTGTTATTCGTGAGTATTTTTTTGTTGTTTAATCTCACCTCTCTGATACCATCATCTTTTCCATTCGTCGGTATCAGCACCCCACAGGTGGTTGGGTTTGGTCTTCGAACTCCTTTGTCAGCCTGGATTTTTTTTTTTTTTTTTTTTTTT
>VWYO01019694.1:35337-61102 GCA_013400275.1 Rhadina sibilatrix
AAAACAAACAAACAAACAAAAACACCAAAAAACCCACAACCAAAATTCTGACCCAATTTTCATAAAATATTTTGGCAAATAAAGTATTTAAGTGTGCACAGTTAGGACCTGAAGCACTAAACCTTTCTCACTCTGCAGCAGAACAAAAGATGCAGGGGGAAAGACCATGCATGGTTAATGTAAGCCTGTTCTTTTCCCTCTAGCCTGTCCATTGAGACATCAAGAAAGGTCATCAGCTGGAAACAATAGCTGCACTGCAAAAACCTTCTCTGAAGAGCTTTCCCAAGGTAATGATATCAAAGCAGCCCACATCCTGCATAGTATGGAAATACTGTTTTACAACACATGCTTAAAATAATAAAGGACAATAACCATGGGGCCAAATTCTGAGATCTTTTACTTCTTAGACCATTTCTTTATGTTGATCTGGGTGTGTAATTTGCAACGTTGTGTGTGTGTCACCTCCAAACTTGATCTGAAGTGTCTAATCCCGTAGGAAATAACATTAAAGGATTCAATTACAGAAAATATACTCTATCACAGTTACCATATGTTGTTTACCAGAGTCAGAGTTAAGTGATCAAGGAAACTCTTGAGTATGTCTAAACATGTGGGTAAGATTTATAGTGCTGCAGTGCATATTTATTCAAGGTCTCTGTGATACATTACATATTTAGCCAGATTACGATTGCCGTCAGTGTCTGATCAGAAAACCTTCTACATGATTCATCCTCTTATCTGGTTAAGGCTGAGATCATGGTGTTCAGTACTCCAGTAGCAGTAAAGGGATGGTAAGTGAGGAAGCAAAGCCTGAAAAATTAGGTGCTGTCATAGAATGAAAGGGTGATAAGATAAAATGACAGAGAGCATTGGAACTAAAAAATACAGCATGCCTTCTTGGTATGGATTGATTGAAAATATGTAATTTCATGAGGTACTAATAGGTAAAAAGATGTGTTTCTCCAACTACTGAACTTATTACTAAACTTGGTTGTTTAAGGAAGCTTTAAGATAAGAAAACATCTATTAAAATGAAGATTAACTGTCTGAGCTTCACACTGAATCTCTCTGTGTGCTTACAGAGAGCTGAACTAATCATGTGCTGATTTTAACAAGCCATACAGATTCACATGCTGAGTGGAGGTCATCTAACCCAATACATGTCTTCAAAGGGTACATCTACATCCATGCTAATCCTCCAGGGCCCCCTTTTTTGTCAATAGTGAGAAAAGGAGGTACTTCTGAGGCAATATTGATTTCACCTAAGATTGATGTTTAAATATGTCAGTTGAATTGTACCCTGAAATTGCTTATTTTTCTTCTGTGACTCAAAAGGAAACAATTATCTCAGGTTTATCTAGTGAAGATGTCTATATCACAGATGTCTAATGTTTGATTAAAGGACTCATAACTTTTTGTCACTGAATACCTTACAAAAGTACTTTCTTAACTCTTCTTATCAAGATCATTTTCTTCAGGTGTTATTTTAGCCATGTTTAAGGGTACTCTGCCAGAAGAATACATGCATTTTGAAAGCCTTAAGCATCCCTATTAGCTAGTTCACACAAAAGATAGCCAGGATAGAAGGAGTGGCTAGTATAAGCAGTATTATGCTCCTTGTTCCAAAAAACCATCTTAAAGGTCTTTGCTAGTTAGTTAAGCTTTGATTAGGAACTAAAATGGTCATCCTCCATTGCAGATACTCAAGTTGCTGAGTTGCAGTGTGTTATTCAGCTCTCCAGATTTCTTCTCCTTTATAATTTTACACCTTTCCGTGGTGTGTTTTTCCTCTTTAGCCCTTGGAAAACTAATGATCTATACTCCAACGCTCTCTATCTTTACCTTTCTTTCCTTGTGTGATGCCACTGTATAAACTTTCTCATTAGTCTTTTTCACAACTTAACAATTTCTTCAGAGGTATAAACTGAGGATAGCGAGTTGGTCCATGACAAAGCATGGACCCCTGGACTATAAACAGATGGGATTGGACACATGGGAGGCAGGGTGTGAGGTGTTTACAGGTTGTTATTTGTAGGAAAATGTGAATTTTTCACTGACATTTGAAGGCAACACTCATCCACACACCTACAAAGATATCAAATGATGCTTAATAACTGTCATTATAACTGTTGTAATTATACCTGTATGAGTAAGTTATAAGACCCACAGATTAGTTCTGCAGAAGGGTAGGAGTTTGGGGTCATTCATATCTGTGGGAATGCTGAGAGTTAGACATATTACTCTGTTTAAGGACAGTGACAACTAAAGTGTCTGTGTAAATAATACTTCCACATTACACTGAATTATTTACTAACTTTTTTTGAAAAATAAAATTTTCTATCTTAATTCCCATTTTACTGACATATGCAATTATACAAATTTGTATAATAAGTTGTATTTTTTCCTTAAGCAATTCAGATATGGATATGCCTATTGGTGGTTACTCATAAAATGCTGTTAGTTAAAATGAGAACAACATTAACAGAATGATTTAAGGGAATATGGCTATTGTCATGATTAGATCCTTAAAGTTTATTCATTAAAATCTATGGAATGATGAGCAGTTTCTTAAAATACCTGATAATGCAATGTTCAAGGATCATTTTAAATTTAAAGCAAAACTTTAAAAAGTGGTAGATATTACAAGCTCTTTTTTTAAAAGATACTCTTTGTATCAAAGAGTAAATTCAAATTAGACTAACCCAGACTGCTTTCCCTGTTTGGCTGATCTCATAGCCTCCTGTGATTTGAGCTTTAAGAAACTATGATTTAAAGTCATACTAGGATCTTCTGGGTATTTTGCTAATATCAAACTGATTTTTGGCATACATTCTCTTTTTTCTTTCTTTATAATTAAGTATAGTGTTGGACTGTGAATTTTAACTAGACACAGTATGAAATCAGAATTATTAGGGCATTGCATTTCTGCACTCACTGATTTAGTATATGTTCAGTTTTCATCTATAGGTAATGGAGAGACTCTCCAGGCAAAACCAAAAGATGATTAAAGAGATGGACAGGAATATTTTGACTCTCAGCTCACAACGTCAAAAAGTCTTGCTGGTCTCGTGTTCTTTGGCCTTTCTCTGAACCAAGAAGAGTGTATATCTACAAGTAGTATATATACCCTGCAAACTGCATATTTTTTCATCATTTTATATTGTCAGAAATATTTTGGAGTTTGTGCCATAACACTGTGATATGAAAGAATATTCTGTGCTCTTCTTGCAGAAATGGTGAGATTTATCTCACTTGATTGTGGGTACCCAAGAGTCACACAGGTTCTGCTAATTTTGTGAGGTAATGAAGGTAGATAAGCTTAGATTTTGGATGGGATTTATTTTATCAAGATTTCGGTGTTTGTAATTTTGATGTCTTTATATGAATTAGGTCCTCAGGTTTCCATTACAGCCACGGTCATTCTAGTTGGAAGTCAATAGAGTTAATTACAAACTTTAGACAAACCTCCACTCAGTACTTCTTTTAACATTGGTGCAAAATACCAGCATTTTATCTAAAATTATTTTGTTCTGACACCCCTGTTTGACAGATTGTTGCCAATTCAGAACCACATTTAGGTTTCTATTGAGTTTTTCACAGACATAAAAGTGATAATTGTTGTTCCCTAGTGATTTCTTTACCTGTTTTTTTGGCTGCGTCTAGGTAATACGTGGTGCTGTAGTTGCCTTTTTCCTGTCATGGAGGTAAGTGGGTGTCAGATATTGGGAAAATTCATGTCTCAAGACATTTTGGGATGCATGTGTGTGTGGTCAGCCCTTGCCCTGGCACCCGCCCCCCATCCTAGAGTCTGCACCTCAGCCTGACAGAGCTGCCAATCACTGGCACACCAGGGGCACTCTCACCTAACCCAGTTCCAGAGTGGCCAATTGACCAGAAGTCCCACCTTGGGGGGAGGGCCCAAGGAGGCCCAGGGGGGTTTAAGGCTGAGTATGAGGTGAGCACATGCCTTGAGCCACCCTCTGCTTGGATTTTTTATATGGATGCTGCTGGAACCAAGGAGTAGTAGCTATATGTGTGGTTTTCTATATCTTTTCTGTCTTTCTTCCAATTCCCTTTACTTGGAACATTTTGGGTAACAGCACATCAAATGGGTTCAAAGTTTTCTAACTCAACATTGAGCAGATTTAAAGTTTGCTAAGTTGAATGGGCCAAATTAATGCTGTGATAAGTGTTTTATGTTGATTTGATGTTATACTAAACCTTTTTCCAAAGTTCCTTGATTTTCTATATTTTGCCAGTAAAGTAGTTTTGACCTCTTGAGAATATTTGGTCAGTATTTCTCTCGTGTGTTTAACCCAGAGTACAGGTAAACCTAATATTTAAATGTTAGGGTACTACAGTGGGCTAAGAACTGGCTAATTCCCCTTCTCTTAGCAAGATCACCCCAACACCAGGGTCCCTCACCTTTTGGAGCTGCAATTACCAAGGCACTGAGAGGACTCCTTTTCTTGAGAGGGTTCAAACTGCCAGACTCTTCAATGTCAGTAAGTAGTTTTTCTGCATGACCTTATGTGGTGTGTTACCTTTGCTGACACCAACACACCCTCCACTCTTGCTCACTTGCCTCTGTAGCAGGGGGAAAGCAAATGTGAGAAAAAGTCATAGTGAAGGTAAAGATGGCATAATAAGTAAAGGAGGAATAAAATCCAAATGATGTAAAAGATCATCTCCCACCACCAGACCAATGTCCAGCCAGTCTCTGAGTAATAGCTTCTTTGAAAAAAACTACCCCTTGCAAACTCCAGCCCACTCTTTTTACACACTAAGTCATACTGTATGGATTATCCCTTTGGTCAGTTGGATCAGCCCTCCCAGCTGTGTTCCCTCCCAACCTCTTGCCTATCTCTGGACTACTAGTGATAGAGTGAGAAACTTATGAACCCTTTACCCAGCAATAACTAAAACACTGGTGTGTTACCAACATTGCTTTTGTCAAAAATCTAAAACACAGCCCCAAGCCAAGCTGAGCCAGTATGCATTAAAAGAAATTATGAATGAAAGCACTAAGAAATATTCAGGTACATAAGCACATGCATTTAATGTCATGGCTGGCAGACTTAACTAAATACCTACAGGAGATGTATGGCCTTTGCAGTGACAGATACTCCAGGTACATGGTGCTGTACCTATGGCATCCATGTTTATCCAAATTTGAATTCAACCCGTGACTGTTTTGACACTGAAACAACTTAGAAGATTTTGTCATTAAGGGAAAGTTTTTGCCTAAGTATTAGGAATGCACTAAGCCTTGGCAGGCAATTTTCAAACAGACTTTCTCACTTCAGCATGAAAGAACTTAAAAACCTCAAATTTCTGAGCACTAATGAGTTGCAGCTACAGAGAATTACCATATCATTTAGAAGACAGACATATATTAGAACAAGAGACAAAAGCAAGGAATTTAATACGATTTTATCTTTATGGCTCCAGAGTCTTACCAGCACCAGATTCATTATAGTAGAAAAGATAGAGTGACATTTGACTAAATCTGAAAGCCAAGATTTGTTCATGCTGCATAAGATGTAGTTATGGTCAAACCATTCAAAGAAGGAATTCTAAATGTATCATATAGGTCAGTGATAAGCCAACATTTATGGAGCAGTTTCTTTAAAAAAATCTTTTCAGTATATACAACTAGTATCACTTTTTTTTTCTATCTGAAATAGATTCTGTTGCAAGATTCAGAGATGGTGCTGAAAATAGTCTTGGGAAGGCTGATGAGTAGCTTTGTAATACAAAAAGCAAAAATAGTTTCGTTGTTCAGAACTGATGTAACAGTCTTTTCTTGGCCTATATCTAGCAGGACAATTTTGGTGCTTATTTGATTTTGCAATGGGAAATGCAACTAGGTCACAGGATATAAAATTTCACTTACTTCTGTCTTAAACAAGTAATATGTGTTTGATGGAAGTACACCCTCCAGAGAGAAATGTTGTTTTGACATGAAGACACCAAGATATGAAAATTGTGCTTGTTCCTCTGTGACGTATTCTAACAAGTAACTGTTCTGAGTGTTTCTTGAATTTATTTGACTTTTTTTTTTTCCTAGTTAATGTTATATTCTTGTCTATGTATCTTGGCTAGATAAAAAACTTTGTAGTATATGCCTACCCTTTCTTGTGAAAATGCTTATGCACCTAATTGAGTTACTGGGTCTGATTGTTTTATTACAAGATATTCTCTTGTAATAATAAAATTCTCTTTTAATAATGATAATTTTTCTCTTTAAGAATGGCAAAAGCACAGTTGTATACATGATTGCCATAGTAGTGTCACACATGCTAAATCAAATCACCTTACTTCCCTCTGTTAATGGCACTAGCCTTTTTTGCAAAATCATTGTGTATCATAACTCTGTTCTCATCTCTTTTCTTGCTAAATCCTCTCTGGACTCTGGTACATATGATGCAGTTTTTATTCTGTGTGTGTGACATTCATTCCTGGTCTAGACTTCTCCCCTTTAGCCCACATCAAAATGAATTTGTTGGCAAGGATCCAGAATGCTGCTGTGTCTAACTATCCTATGTTAAAAATACCTATAATTCTATGCCCTCTCCAAGCTCTTGTCTGCACCAAGACCACTCACAGGGAGAGAGGGTGGAATGTGTAGAGTATGAAACAGAGAAAGTCTTGATATTGGGCACTGTTCAGTAAAAACATTTGCTTGTTATCCATACTGCTTCAGTTACAAATACAAAGCACAGAACCATATGAGCTGCAATGAAGAAAATTACACCAACCCAAGAAAAGCCACTACAACCAGTTACTCCCAAAATATCCACAAAATCAGGCCAGTAATGAGGCACTAACTTTGAAGTTGGAAACCCCCAGTATGATACACATAGTCTGCCAGTAGATTTTGCTCCCTGCATTTTTGCTCAATTATAGAAAAGATGTCCTTCCTGCAGCCACCTTCTTTTTCAGAACAAATGTGTTTTATAGCTATCTCACAAGAAAGAAAAAGCTTGAAAGCTGGAAATCATAGTTCTGTATGATCCACTGTGACATAAAGATTTTATGCAATGTTATATTGCAGCTCAGCAGGAATAAGGGAGTGAGATATGCTACATTTTCAGTAGTTGTCTTTGACTTCAAAACAGCATTAGTGAAAGCCCAGGCAGTGGAACAACTTCTACCATGTAATTTTTTTTTTTCAGCCTTATAGGTAACAAAAGCACAGCTATTGATATTCTGAGGGTTTTTAAATATATATATATAAATATACTTAATACAAGTGTTTAAATTGCCTGGATCTGCCCCAGTCTTTGCTGCCACAGTGAAAGTACAGTTACTTGTAGGCCTTAATTATCACAATGTATTATCATATGGATTGGGAGAACAGATGATTTCACTTGTTGAGGATTTGGAGACTATCAGCATAACAGAGACAACAGTTTCCAACTGCTAGAGGAGCAAAATGAAGACAAATGGCAGAGGAATATACATTCATATTTACACCACTGGTTGGTTTCTTATTTGCATTTTTATTCAATGAGTTCTTAGTGATCTAAGACACAGTTAAGTATCTTTTAGGTCACACACAAAGCCAGAGATAGCCACTGAGTGGTGTTTTATTTCAATTTAAAAGCTTTCTAATTATATCATTTGGAAGTAGAGGAATCTTTAATCTTAACCTATCCATTTTAGTATATATACTCTATATAAGGCACCCTCATGACAGCACCCGGGTAACTTCTTATATTTTGAGTTGGAATTCTCACAACACTTGAAGGAGGTAGAATTGAGGCAAAAGGAGCTAAAGGCAAAACCCATAAAGACTTATGTGCTCTGTTCTTAATGATAGCTTCCTCTTCTCTCTGTAGGAATTAAATCAGCATTTCTTAATTATCAAAAATGTACTTGAATAAACAGTCAATACCTTATACCTGAAAGAGTTGTGGAAGTATGTTTGTTTCTTATGTGGAGGAGTGAAGGCATGTAATCATTCCATGATTGGAATTTATTAAAATCAGTAATAATTATTAAAAATTGATCACTAAAGCAACACTTAGTATGAATAGTTAATACTGCAAACACCTACCAGCTTTCTAAGTACACCTAATAAGAATTAGGTTATGCCAATTATTCAAGTTATCTGAATATGAATTTTATGATATCCTGTTCAGTTTTATTAATTTTTTTCTTTATAGAAGGGAAATATAACTGCCATTCCTTCGCATGCTTCCTTTCAATATCAAGACACAGAAACGTGCAGCAAAAATGGAGATCTATACATTTAACTAGATAAGACATACACCAATCACTTCTGACCTTCTCTTTGAATGATCAACTCATGCATTTTGAGTGCCTTTCTGCTCCATCTAGCAATAGCTCCTGCACAAACTTTTCATGGATTCATTACCTCAGACCTACACACCCATTCAGAACTAACTGGGTATGTTTGACATCTCCCAGGTCCATAAATTCCTCATGCTAGAGATACCAAAAAGCAGAGTCAATCTGAGTATCTTGGTTTGGAAAGACAGGTATCTGCCAGGCAAAGCTGGAGTTTCCCTTAGAATGGAGAATTTAAACCCCTCACCCCCACCAAACTATAATTTTGCAATTAAGGGCTTTCAGGCAAAGATTTGGGAATAGGAACAACATTTCTTTACTAGGAATATTAATAATACAAATGTAGTAGAAAACAAAACCNTTAACTTTCCTTCTAAAGCAACATTAAAATTCTAACTTTTGACCAAATACCTTAAAATACTCTGAACCTTAAAACACTGTGAGCCATCTTTTTTTCCGGAAGTAATTGCTCATTAAAACAGAAGGGAAGCAAACTGGATTAAGCAAAATTAGCAGAAGGCAGTGACGCTTGTTCAGAGGAAGAATTTCCACATACTGATAGAGAGCACTACCTATTTGCCCTAAACTGACAAGACTTCAGAGGATATAAAGTAGTTCTGAATTAGTACTAGAAATTAGGATAAAATACATGGATGAGACACTTACCTTGCTCTCAATGTAAGAATTTGTCTTCTGCAATGTCCTACAATTCATAGGTAAAGGTACTTCAAAACCTTATTTCTTTCCTGTGTCCACATAGTGTTTTTGTAAGCTTGGAACTTGTAACAGAAATGCACTTCTTTTCAGCCTAAATTTTTCTTATCAAATTGAGTCATACTTCTTTTGCCATTTTTTACCTGTTTCCAGACAAATTAAATAATCTAGTTTCCAGGAGCAACTTTTCATACTCTTCTATCCATAGGGAGAACTGAAATGACTTTTGGGAAGAATTATGATCCTTCCATTTTCTCACAAAGACCTGACATTTAGTAGCTGGGTATTCAAAATACTACTTCCACTATGAAGAATGTGTAAAAGATTCAAAAGCAGCTGTTTCACATTAAGAACTTCTCAGAATATCTTTTTGTATCAAGGGACACTCTAACTTGTAAGCTTTGATAAAGAATGACAAGTTAGGGGGAAGTGAAATTTACCTTTATAACTCAGGTTTTTCACACTGGAATATTCTCTCTATTCAGACTTGAACTCTGATTTGACTCAGTTTCTGCTGAGTGCACAACAATTATCCTTGTCTGCACAGATTACAGGAGTATTTTACCCACTATGTTCTTCTGCTAATGCCCCAGATTTTTAGGTCAGTAGAGCTCAAGAAAGAAAAAACCAAATTAAAATGGGAGCAAAGGAGTAGAGGTAACCCTCTCAAGACAGCTGCTAAAGTTAAGCAAGCAGGGTTGTTTCAGTTGTTTTCTCCTTCAAAAATGCTTCTTCAGACTCTATATGAAAAAATTGTAAAAGAGTTCATGAAGAAAGAAATGTAAAAAATTTGAATTAAGCAAGAAAATCATAGAATCACAGAAGGATTTGAGTTGGAAGGGACCATAAAGATCATCTCGTTTCCACCAGATCAGGTCCAGTCATACCTCAAGTTCAAAATATTTAGCTGATGAAAACAAATAACAAATTATGGAGGCATATATTTGTGTTTTAGATGTGGAAGAATGTGCTCTTCCCAAACTGTCTTAACTGAAGACTAAAACACATAAATTCAATTTACTTAAAAAGTATTTCAGAGGAAATATTTCTAAACCCCGTAGTATAATGTGATGAATTTGGACCCTGAGAAGATGCATGGAGATCAGCTGGGTCCCAGGAAAAAAAATCTGCTGGACTGTAATTCCTGTAGATAAGGTAAAGCTGGAACAAGGTGAGAAGGGGCATTTCAGAGATTACATGTAGAGCTATGTAGGAAACAATCTGTAATATTAAAACTGAGAGTTTTTTGCAAGCATGCATTAAGAAGTGGTGAATATTACAATAAAGTAATGCTAATTTAAATAATGTACTGTCTTATAAATAAGAAAATATTATTCTGTCATAACATATATAATCAACAGACTCGTTTTTTCTTTATGTATAACCTAAGTACCAGTATTATTTCTATTAATTTCTTCTTTAATAATTTTAAAATTTTAAAGTTACAAAAATAAATCTTTATCCATTGGAGTCTCTATTTTCATACAAGCCACTATTTATAGTTAACAAGAAAATAATAGAAATTATTAAATGAGTTGAAGATTATACTCTTGAACATCTGTGTACTTCTGAAATCTTATTTAATTTAACTGAAGACAGATTTCTCTATGTGTGTAGAGAGCAAAATGCTTGAGCTATGATCCTTCAGGCAGTTTTATGGAGAATTTTGAACTAAATTTGTATTTTTTTTTGGTTCAGATGAAAAGTAAACAAAACAATGATATCACTTTCATATAACAAATGTAAGAAACTTTAGGTAACTTGAAATAAGAATACATGTGAGACAATTGGTCATAAAAAAAGATCAGATTTGTAAATTGCCTCTGAGATATGTTTGGAATGGGGCATTGAACTCATCCTGGAGGCTGATATTCTGGTTTAGCATAAATTGTCCAGTTTTTGTAAGTCACTTCTCCATTTTGACATTGGTTAAATATGTAGAACTGTGGTTTCTAGTTTAGCTAGTCTCTTCTTAGTGCATATATACAAAATGCCTGTAGAGTTTTAGATGAATAATGGGAAAGGATCACATCCCTCTGTCTGCCTTGAAGACAGAACTCAAATTTTCTCAATCATAGGCATAAAATATTTCTAGATAAACATATGGAGATTTAACACTATAAACTAATCTCTTTGATTCAAGATTACCAATATATCAAAAATATATTGTGCTTTTCATATACTGTATAATGAAATATTTCTTCAAATATGCAAATCATTCCTCTCAAGTGAGTCTCTTATCTTTTAGGAAATACAAACATCATACAAAACCTGCATGTTTAGGAATGGCACTTGTAACTTTTAAAACTTACTTTATAACTCACAACTTACTATATAAATAAATCCCTTTGACATTTTAGATAAGTATCATATCCTTTTCCCTTTTGTGAAAAGAAATACAGAGAGTTTCTTTTAGCAAAGGAAAAATTAAAAAAACTGAGTGCATATCAATAAAATATAGACACAAACTGAAAAAAAAATAAGTGTTCATGGGTTTTTTTCACTTTGATTTCATCACTATGGAAATGACCTTGCTATTTAGACTGTGTAAAACTTTAAACAACCATGGCTGCTTCTGCTTATATATTCATCTTAGTCTTATAATGCCATTGATGTCACATATTTAATTCATGCATTTAATGCAGATGTTATGCAGCGTGTCCTGAATGAGTTCATGGGATTTATTTTTCTACAAAGTCTTAGACTGGATTAATGCAATAACCTTTTATCTTTAAATTTGAATATAGCTATGACAGATCTGTATTTGCAAAATATTTGTGAGAAGCTCACTTTAAATAGTGGTTATTAAAGCAAATTTAAGAAATGTTCCTTTCAGCAGCTTCAACACAAATCATAGTACAGGGGATCAGGAAGGTTAAAAGAGAAAATGCCACAAAGTCTCTTCAGTAGATTCAAAGTAAAATTTTATTTATCTTTACTCTGTTCCTGTGGAGGGACTTTAAAAAAAGGAAAAAAAAATAGGAAAACAAATTATCAAGTCCTTTTAACAATTTCTAATGTCCTTCCTGGATAGTCCATATCTTCCCTGGAAACATTAATGTTTCCTAACAAGAGGCAGTATATCTTGAAAATACTCTTCACAATGCCTCTTGAAAAACATACAAGATATTTATGATGAATTAACCATTTTGTTTTTTTTTTTGTTTTGTTTTGTTTGTTTTTTTTGGTTTTTTTTTTTTTTTCCTTTTATTGGTTTGGATGTACACATACAGATATATACTTTCTTTTTCACTAAGACTCCTTTTTACATATCTCAACCTGATGAAGTACTAAGGAATTAATTGACTCATTCTTTCTCCATTGGTGGAAGAAGATTTCATTCAAAACAAAGACTTCCATTTAGGAAATCAGTACAAAATTTGGGTGTGACTAGAATTCAGAGAATGTTGTAAAAAAAGAGTATGAATATTCATTTAATTTGGGAAACTAATGTCAGTGGTGTTCACTTCCTCTATTAACAATATATTGCTCTCATTGCAGTGTTTCTAAGAGGTGAATTAAGAAATTTAAAAAGCAAAAGCAGATTAGCTCATCATCAATAAATACTACTCACAGACATATACTGCAAATCTCATTTTAATACTTAACATTCATCTGTTCTGAGACCACAGTGAACCATTCACAGAACAGAAACTATCAGAAAAATAAGTATAGCAAGAGTGAATTCATTGGAATAATGCATTAAAACTTCAGTAAAAGTTTAGTGGAATAACAGACTTAAGAACCTTAAAATTAAAGAATCACAGGGTGGTTGAGGGTGGGAAAGACCTCTGGAGATCTTGTAGTCCAACATCCTTCGTCAAACAGGGTTAGCTAGAGCAGCTTGTTCAGTATTGTGTTGATCTGGTCTTGAACATTTCCAAATATAAAGGCTCCGCAACTTCCTTGGGCAACTTATTCCAGGGCTGGACCACACACGTTAAAAAAAGTGGATTTTTTTTTTTTTTTTTTTTTTTTTTTTTTTTTTTTTTTTTTTTTTTTTTGTGTTATACCTGGGGGGGTTTTNGGAGGTTGTCTGTTTTTGTTTTTGTTTTTGTTTTTGTTTTCTACTGAGCACTACTGAGAGGACTCTGGCTCTTTAATTTTTAGCCCCCCCCGTCGAGGTTTTATATACATGATAAAATTGCTCCGGTCTTATCTCCTTCAGCTCTCTCAGCCACTCACTATATGACAGGTGTTCCACAAAGAGACCTTCATGGCTTTCACTGGGCTGGCTTCAAGGCATCCATGTCTCTCTTGTACTCAGAGCCCAATGTACCACCCCAGATGTTTCTCACCAGGACTGAGCTGAGCAGAAGGATCATCTCCCTCAACTTGCTGGCAGCCTATTGTAGCCTAACAGGCAGCAGCTAATCTTTGCCACAGGGTCATATTGCTGACTTCTTGTCAACTTGTTTTCCACCCAAATCCCTGGTCCTTTCCTGCAGAGCTGCTTTCCAGAGAGGCTTCCTCAGCCTGCATGTGTTAGTGGGATCATTATTCTTGAGATGCAGGACTTCATCATTCCTTTTGTTGAACTCCATGATTTTCCTACCAGTCCATTTCTTCAAGTTCTTGGGGTCTTGAATTGTAGGCCTGGACTATCAGGATCTTCTAAAGAAGCAATTCAGTTTGCTGAGTTTATCTTATATTTTCTTAGAGTATATGAAAGGTAAGAAAGTAAATGTTAAGCCAAAGAAAACTTCTCTCTTTTGGAATCACTGTCCATTTCCTTTGAGCATTTTCCAATTGCTATAAAAGGCAATTTTGCAAAAGGCAAAAAAAAAAAAAAAAAAAAAAAAAAAAAAAAAAAAAAAAAAAAAAAAGAAAAAAATAAATANGAAAAAGATAGATAGATAGATAGATAGATAGATATTATTACTGGATCTCACAGCTGTTTAAGGTCCCTGTCAAAAATGCTTGCATAATTGGTGTTTCATATTCATGTGATTATGCCACAGTGCTACATCTGTAAGTAGCACTGCCAACACTCTGCCTTCTGAAAGCCCATCTCAGTATGAATATGATCCAGTATGTGTGGCATTTAATATGTTCTGGAAGAAGGCAGACTTTGCATCATCTGACTAACTCAGGTAACTGTATATTTTAGATGTTCACATGGAAGTGTTATGCTTTCTGGAACATTTTTGTTTTACTTCAGAATTGCTTATTTGCATGAGTTCTTAGCTTTCTGAAATAAACATTGTCTCAGCTAAAATAATGGGAATTTATGCTAGGATAACAGGGAGCACTTTCAATCTCCCATGTCTGCCTGCATACCATGGCTAACACTCAAATAACATTTTCCCACGACTGTTCTGGTTTCCATGAGAATTAAATCAATACATGGATCCATACAATAGAAATGTCTAAAGATCACTGCTCCCAATATAGAAGTGATGGTGAATACAAGGAGTATACTCACCTCATAACTTCCCTCACAGATTCAGATCTTTGTTTTCTTTCTGGCTGCTAGTATTTATTATTTAATTTGTTGTTGTTGTTGTTGTTGTTGTTATTATAAGAACTCAGTTATGAGAGGTCAGTAAATTTAATTGTAAACCCTGGCTCACATTTCTCATTATCTTACACCTGAGGATAGAGTCTAGTACAAGATAAGACATAGACAGCATATCTCAAAATCTTTCAGATAAAGACTGACATCCACATTTTAAGCATCAGATAATGGATGTTTCTAACTGATGCTTGTAAACAAGTTTTGAGGCCTCTCTGTAATTACTGGGGACCTCTACCGTATACTCTCTGTTTCTTAATCTAAATTTACTATCAGTATTCACAATGATGAAATTTTCTCAAGCTCTAATACATACTTGCCAAATGCTTTGTTTACTCTTTTGCTAAGTAGAACGTCAGGGATCACCATAAAAGGATACCCTCAGGTGAAAGTGACAATGATAGAAAAGAAGTTAGTAGAGAGACTGAGGAGACGGCTGTAGATATATGATTTAAAAAATTGAATATAATTCTGAAAAATTTGTGTGGTAGCAGATAACCTGCCTGGAGTCTTCCATGTGTGAGGTTACAGTACTGAAATCCAATTCTGGGAATGCAAAAAGTGTTCAAAAGCATATTCAGTCTCTGACAGAAGTGTTCTGTTAATATAGAAAGCATAAGAAATATTTGCAAAGGCAACAAGAGCCTTTGTTAATTTGGACATAACAGATTTAGTCTTCATAATTAGGTGAACTTCACATTGCAGATGGCATCTTTCTCTAATGCATTACACTGGAAAAAAAGCCATTTGTGTGTGACAAATATTAGGACTAAAACTAAAAAAGGTAAGTAAGTACTATAACTTATTTTCCCCAACTGAATGTATAAGAGGGAGGAAAAGAATGAAACCTGTTGAAATTAAGAACTGCTCTAGCAGATGATCTTGGAACCAGAATGTAGGACACAGGAACTGTAGGCCTATTATTACATAATAATTGGTGTGAGATATTTTTATGAAATACAACTTTCAGGAAGAAAGTACATACTGCAGCTTCATTCTCATTATTTCTAATTCAGGTAATAAAAACCATAAATTTGAAGTACAGAATTGTAATCAAAGAAACAATATTTAGCAGATACGACACACTGATTTGAGTTTCAACAGATTATAGACATTTTACTGATAGGAAATTAGAAATATTGCAAAATGTTATTTAAACTTTAAACATATTAAATCCAGAGTATTCGTGATTGTCTTGGGTTATGGAACCAATAATGTGTATTCTGTTTCATCTGTTGAAAGCAGCTGGGGAGATGTTTTTTTCTTTATCTCTTGTAACTCTGGCAGGAGGGGGGCAGATGCCTTCTGGTAATGGGGAAACTGTTAAAACCAGGTGGGGCAGTGTTTCTTATCTCTTTCACCACCCATCCTCCGTCCAGGGGACTATTTTCTGCTGATGGGCCATTAAGGCTCACTAAGGGCACAACACATTCTATCATCCCNTAATATTTTGAAGAAACCCATAATGATATTGTGATACTGACATTTGAAAGGCTGAAAAATCAAATTCAAGTTCCTCTTTGATGATGACTCTTTTGCTAAGTAGAACTCCTGTCAGAGTCTCATAATTAGAGTCTCTAAATAAGGAACTTCAGTAAAAAAAAAAAAAAAGTAAAAGGTCACATAACTGAATGTATTTATAACCACAAGATAAGTAAATTTTATTTAAAACCATAAGGCAGCAATATTCGATAGACAGGATGTTATGGTTTAACACCAGCTGGTGACTAAGGACCTTTCAGAAAACTGTGTTGTTTGTTTTTTAGTTTGTCAAGAAAAGCATCTGAATTTGCTTTAGTATCTTCCATTCAAGTATCATGGCTACACTGGAGACAAGCAGCAGTCAGAGAAGTCAGGGCAGTGCCTGCCTGCAGGCAAAGGAACATTTAAGCTTTGATGAAACTACACCAGGGTGACTTTGCCAGTCACCTCTTTTTGATGTGCTCATGAGAACATTGAGGGTATTTCTCAGGCACAGGATTCTGGAAATAGGTTCATGTACACTATGGACAGCTATTACTCTGCTGAGGCTTGGCAAAAAATATACAGTAGCAAGGGGTAGCTTACATTCCACTGGTACATATTCCTAATCTGTGTTTTAGTCACCCAGGAAACCTATGATAAACAACACTTCTTGCACAATGGAACTGGCATGGGAACGCATTATTTTTTCCTTTTCTTGATTGCATTCCAACAAGCCCAGTAAAATTTCATGAGATGAGGGATAGGTTTTACAAAAAATTAAGGGTCTGCTTTTTTTGTGACGCCCAAACATATGATGTGAAAGGAAGCTATTCCCTTTGAAACCATATGACTACAGTAATGTCCTAAAACACAATATTCAGGAAAAGGAATTTCTGTGCTGGCTGGAACTTTAAAATCAATTTACTTAGGTAAACAAAATATTGAAGTGTCTTTTTTTTCAGGAGTTGGGCAATTATTTATCTGTACCCAGCCAATACTGTCACAACATTATTCTTTGCAGATTATATTTTTCTGAATAGTACCCCTAATATTTTTTGTATGGTAAAGATGATTTTAGTGAATAAAGTAAGAGGAGTCATAATTCTCCAACTTAATGTTACAATTTATTTTTCCTCCATTCCTTTCCCCCACAAGTTAAAACTGACATCTCTGTTCAAAGACTTACAGTCAGCAATCTACTTCATAGGTGTCAGGAGTGGCACCTGGGAACAATGTGAACTGCAAACAGGGTTGTGTACTGGAAGTTAAAACTTTCAAATAAGCAAAATAATGGTGACAAAATTAGAGGGACAAAACCAGAGTGAACAAAAAAACCAGAGTGAATATAATCAAGATTATATTGTGAGCTATAATGCAGCCACAAACAAAGAAACAAATCTATTTTAAGTTTTTCATTATGTAATGTATATATTTTTGCATAAAATATTAACTGAGTGATTCATTAATTTCCTATATAAATCAGTTACAAGTGACCACGAAATGGCTACTTCTGTCTAGTGTGCAAATCCTTTCACAGGAATCAAAACGTGGGTGAAAAAAAGAAAAACAATTAATCCAGTGTCATGGAATGGATGAACACTGGGACACAAAGGCTGTCCCAGGTTACAAAACTGCAACAGGAAGGGCTTATATGTTAACATAGCCAAGAGATTTAAAAAGGTGTTTCAGTCAGTTGGCATTATTTAGAAAGCAAGTAGTTAGCATATATTTTATGTATTTTGTTAAGCAATTACATCAATCCATAAAGGACCAAACTAATCTTCTGGGTTCTATGTGGGAATAAAAAACAAATTCACAGTACAGGGCTGATACTGAATAGATCTTTATCAAATTATTTCCTCCTCTCTTTATGTTTAGCCTTCAGATAGATGTGTGATAAACAGACTCCCCTTTTTTATAACAGATAAAATAGTATCTTGTCAAACTTCTCAGATGGAGAAAAAATTGTCAAGTGTACATACACTTGGTGAAAATTATGAAATAGTTGAGGGTGGTAAAGTGAGAAAGAAGTTTAAGCTTGTGAGGTTGGCCAGTGGCAGAAGAAAACCATTGGCTTCACAAATGGAAAATAAGGCAAGAAAAAATATATTCTCCATTTCTGGTTCTTCACAGTAAATTTATTTTTTCTTTCAGTTTAAGATTGTCTCGAAAAAAGCCTATGCTATTAATTCAGGTTGGGATTTTACAGAGTCTGTTGGCTTATCTGTGCTTTCATTAGGAGTAGTGAAAAATTTACTCTTCAACTCAATCAGCCTTAAAACATTCTTAACTGCTCTTGAAAGTCTCTGGTAGATTACCTTAAGGATTTCCTACAATTGAAACCAAATCTGAAGGTTTTAGACTAGAATACTTGTTGTAATAGCCCCCCAACTAAGTCCACTTGCCAATATGCTAGTCATATCACCTCAAGACATAACAGTACTGGAAAACAGAAGTACATTATGCACCAATACCAAGCTTTTTGAGGTGTAATGTACATATTAAAAGAGGTACACATAGTTTTGTGGTGGTGATCTGGTTGTTGGAAGGGTGGGTTATTGTTGTTTTGGTTTGGGGGTTTAGTGTTTTGGGGATTTTTTTTTGTTTTGTTTTGTTTTGTTTTCCTGAGTTAGTTTTTGTTCTCTTATATTATCAATGAAAACAAAGTCAGATTCATTCAGTTGTTTGTTTATAACAACTTGGAATTCTATTTATGCTTTTCACCATATAAATTTCAGTGGATATATATATGAAGTTGGTCACGTGATGTAATGTGCAATCATCTTTTCAGTCATCCAGGAGAAAGATTCAGTCATCCAACACATCCACAGCAAAAAGGGACTAAGAAGGGTAAACATCCAGGGAAATAAATTGTTTTGTGAATGCAGTTTTAATCTCCTCTGACCAACAGAAGGACGTCTGACCTACAGAACAGAGTCTTATATCCCAGGAAGGAATCCTAGTTTCTAATATGTTGAAGGCAATCAGCTGGCAAGGAAGGGGAAAACTTGGGAGGAGTTCACTTGTACTCTGTATGCCTAAAAGACTTTTATTTTTTTATTAATACTATTCCAATAGGAAATGCATATCTGTTCCAGGAAAAACATAAAAGGTATATCCAGTTAGGTGTCCTCACCACTGATGTCTCTGCTGTCAATATGGTTCTTGCATTTTGGGCTACAAAGTGGATTCCAGTGAAGATATCTCATGACCTTCTGGCTACACTACCCTTGGATGATTTCACTGTGTACCTAGAGGGCAGAAGGCAGGCAACATCCCTGAAACAGCAGGGGTATTTCCCTTCACAGGATTGTTCCTTGAAGTCTAGGCAGACTGACCTCCAAGAGAATGGAGACATTCATATTTCTCCTTGTTCCCTGTACTCATAAGCATATGGAATTTGTGCCTTGAGAAATACTTAACTGATGCTGTTGTACATGACAGTGACACAGACTCCAACTTCAGAAGGCTGAAAATGACTGTGTTTATTTCTGGGAATCTCTTCCCTTTCATACTATTCTACACAGAACAATTTGATTGGTGAAACAAAGACAAACCTCTTCAATCACATTGATCAGACCAGAGGGACATCAAGGAGAAGTCCCTCCTAGGGAAAGAATGTAAACAAAGGTTACAGTTACAAAAACACGTCTCTTGTTGACAGAAAACTCTCTGGGAAAAAAGTTTCAGAAAACCAAAACATTTCAGGCACAAACCAGGGCTGCACTTAACCTGTTGTTAGTTTTAACAACCTAACAACCTAGGTTGTTAACCAAGTCCTAAGCACTTGAAATTTTGGTGACAGGGGTCTAAGCCACACAGATCTCTTTCAACCCAAAGAACTCACCACACTTATTTTCCAAACACAGAATTCCTCTGCAGACTTTGAAAGCAATGGCACAACTTGAGAAAGCATCTTCATGGATTTAAATAACTGTTCCTTAATAGCTACCTTTAATTTATTATACAGTCCATTTCTAAAATATTTATACTATCAATTTTGTCATTAACATGGAAGGTGTAATGAAAGTGATCCCAACAATTAACAGTTTAAATATCTTTAAATCCAAAGCAACTCTTTCGGAATGAAGAAATAATTGCCAACTAGGTGTTTGCTTAAGAGTGGTATTAAATACCACGTAGACAAGACTCCAGAAAATGTTTCAAGCAAAAGCTTAAGTTGAAGAATTAATACTCCTGAAACATTTTTTGGGGGGTGAAAAAATTACATAAGCTACATAATTCTATGAGTAAGTTTTCCCTGTGTATTCTTTCCCCGGGCTGCACAACTACATGAAATTTTAGTAATGAATGTAGTGTTTATAAGTCGTGTTGATCTGATGCAACTTGAGGCTAAGCCCAGCATTTATTCACAGAGAAGGCTGTACCCATGCTCAAAAATTCACTTCTGCCTGTACAGCTCATTGCTCTCCTTATTAATTTCTGTTCTGAAAATAATTAATGTTCTCTTAGTTCTAATTTCTGTTCAAAAACTTCTGTCTCACTAAAACATCTTTGAGTGAGAAGGCATGCTGCCTCAATAACATAAAATCTTGGAGAATCCTTTTCTCATATAATAGGTACACCAGAATATATCCCAGTTAGGGATACCTTTAGGCCAGTGAGCTTCTTCATCTGTACGTTTCCTGAGAAGAGTAAAACCTAATCTTTGTCATATGTGATATGTTTCAAATCAACTAAAAACATTATCAGAAAAGTCTTATTTGCACATTCAATCCAAGGAGACAAGTCCAGTATACCAAATGAGAAAATGTCTGCAACCCTGAGTCTTGTACTTTTGTATGCAGTAATGCCTTCTTCTTGTGCAGCTCTAGAGATTAAATTAATTTGATTAGTCCTTTTGTAATTTCTTTTCTCCCTGTTCTTAAGCCATGAGAGAAAAATTATTACCTTGCTGGCTAGTGCCTGGGAATATAATAACAATAGACATTTATGTATTTGGAGCATCGTGAAAGAACACTGATAAAGTTTGTTGTCATGTTTCAGTTGAGTCTGGCATATTTAGGTCCAAAGTTTTTGAAACTAATAATATTATTTTGTTAATAAGCATATAATTTTGTTAATTCCTAGGATAGGAATTGTATGCCTCTGCAGCAGTGTATTTGCTCGAGTTCCACTAACAATGCATGGTGAGTTTTCTTGACTAACCTGGCACGCCTCTGTCAATGCTCTTATGCCTAAAATGTAGATGGTGGTGGAGAAAAGCAATGCACTCAAAAAAAATGTCAATAGTCACTGGAGAGAAGAAGATGCCTTTGAAAATCTATGGAAAAAAGGTTGTGATTGTGTATTGTTGAACATTTAGACAGAAAGATTATCCCTGTGAAGGTCTTCAAAGGCATCTGTCTTTTCCAGTTATTCAGGGAATTAAATATTATCTTTTCAATTACATCCTAAAATTTATCCGTAAGTTACTTGCCTAAGTTAAAGCTCCTAAAGTTTAAAATTTGAACATAGTGGGGTGTGCTGCTCTTTACTATAGACTGAAATCATTAGATGAGAAACAGAACACATTTTCTTCTTTCTACTATTATTTTTGCCATAGCAAGCCTTCTCCTGTTTGTTTTGCATCTTATTTTCTACTGAGAATGTGTTTTATCAGTATTCAGCATAGCTCTTCAAGTTACTTTATTTTGGCATATAGTTCAGAGCTTGTACCTGCTATTCCCATTTGTGTTATAGTTGAAGAAGCAGCACACTTCATCTTAGCTCCAACTGTCACATTTATACTACTGTTCATTCCTTCAGCTACAGGGTAAGGATATTTCTGTAAGTAGCCCTCAGTTTGATACAGCTACTGGGACTTAAAATGACTTCTTCCAATTATCTCCTATAAAGAATATTTGACTGGAGACAATTTGTCAAGTGCAATTCAGGCTCTTGTAGTGGTAAAAAGTCCTTTCTTCTTATTTTTAAGCTATTAGCTGACAGAAAGTAATACATATACTTGCAAAAAATAAACAGCATTGCCAAGGCACTCAACAACAATACTCAAAATAATTGTGTTCATTTGAGTTCTCTGGGTTTTTTTATACATGCACTACTCAAAAAGTTTAAAAGAATTTCGTACAGTTTAAAACTTTCAACTAAATTTCATACTGCTATGCCTTTCATAGACCAATGTAGAATAGATTTGTGATTTACTTCTGTTTGGAAAATAAGTAGGAATAATCAACCTTAAAGTAAGAACTTTTTTTGTAACCTATAACACATGCCTTCAAGAACTCAATTTTTTTAAGCTTTTCTCTCTTACAGAAACAGACCCAGCTCCAGAGGACAAGCATGTATCCTGGAATTGAGTAAAAAGTTACAGAATAGTCTGAAAAAACACAAAAAATTATGGCTTAAAGACAAGTCTAACTCTTCTCATTTAGTTTTAGAGCCCTGAAGTAAAGTTTTAGAGCAAAGCAAAACAAGCAGGCCTAGAGGCACACACTTAATGTCTCCTCACCAGAGTCAGGAGTAGAGGGTCATTGTTCAACTATTGTGAGGAGAGACAAGTGCAATTATCTTGTCAGCTCACTCTCCTGCCACTGATCCAATGGCTAGTAGTAGATGGTAAAGATTCAGGCACTAGAAGAGATTAAAAACAGCCTGATCATAGTAGTAGTACATTTTCCCAGTTCCATTGATCTTGCATTTATTCCCTGATAAGTTGCCATATCATTTTATCATAAAAGATTTAAAATAATTCCTCATCTGCTTTTTATACACATTTTGCTTTTTATACTCATTTGCTATTTTCTCCATATTGACCATTTCTCCTTTTATTTGCTAGAGCTTTGAAATAAGCATTTCTTTTTCTTAGCTTCCTTTTTGTCTGAGGACAAAATATCTTATCTCCAGTCATGTTATCACCAGTTGATCTCTGAATCTCTTCCATAGTAAGGTCCTTCATTTTGGCCCAAATTTAGTTTCCAAACAATCTGCAAGTAGTCCATGTAATGTACACTGTAGCAATCTCTGAAACTACAAAAGCATGGACCCAGCTGCACTGCTCACAGCCAGAAGAAATCTTCATTTTTCAAGGGGAAGACTCATTGATCTCTCCCTGGTGCCCTGAGTTTCCCACTCCTATGTCTGCACTTTATCTTGAAAAGAAACAGAAGGAAAAAGCAGCTGTAGAGCTTAATGATGGAATAAGTCTTACCCTCAGATAAAACAGCTGTGTCCAGGAGATGTTTTCATCATTGTACTCCACTCTGATCAAGTAAGTGACTCCTAAGAACAAACTCCTGGGGGGAAAAAAAAAAAAAAAGAAATAACCCAGCTCAGTCTTCCCTTTCTGATGTAAATGACAAGATTAATATCAGAAATCAATGTCTAAATAACTACTGGAAAAATCATTTTTTGAAATATTGCGTAAACTTTCTCATTCCAGTAATTACATATTCTGTAATTCACACTAAAATTTGGCAATTACTTGCATGTCTCAACAAAGTTTAAGCATGACAATCTTTTAGTGAGAGTTTAAATTATTAAGCTATCATTTGAAAAGAAAAAAAATTACAGTCTGTTTCATGTTTTGAAATATAAAAAATAGTCAAATCTAATTGTCAAAATAAAAAATCACTTATGTTTTTGTGAGTTATCCTTGGTATTTCAGATGTTTTTGTTTGTTTGCTAATTAAACAAACTTCAATACTTTACAGTTTTCAAAACACTAATTATCATGACTTGAAAAAAGATATAATTATTGCTAAAATCAGTGTATTATTTAACAGACTATGAAATCTAGCATATGCTACTGCTTATGGTGTCATTTGACACCATAAGGTATATAACAAAATTAGAATCTGATTTAGAAATCTATATTCTCTCAAGCAGGCATTACTGAGGTGACCCCTTTTTTGGATGCTTACCTACGATTCTCAGATTTGTCAACAGTCCTTAAAGGCCACCTAAGGAACAAACAGGGCACATGACTGAAGGAAAACATTTTTAAAGTAGTTTTTAATATCACACATGAAAAGTGCATTGCAGTTCTGTTGTTTGGCACTGACAATACATTTTTAATTGGCAACCTGCACAGTAAATGACATTTTTCACGACCTTGCAGTGATCTGACTTCTTCCAGACTACTCATTTAAAACAATAGAAGATTTCATACAATCACAGAATTATTTGGGTTGGAAAGAACCTTAAAGATATACAGTTTCAAACTCTCTGCCATGGACAGGGACTCTTCCCATTAGACCAGGTTGCTCAGAGCTCCATCCAACTTGGCCTTGAACACTGCCAGGAATGGGGCATCCACAGCTTCTCTGGGCTGTTCCAATGCCACACCACCCTCCCAGTAAATATTTTTCTAATATCTAATCTAAACTTGTCCTCTTTCCATTTGAAGTCATTCCTTCTTGTCCTGTCACTACATGCTATGTGAGATGCCTTCACTCTTGGATACAGATATGCACTTGTCTTGAAAAAGAAGGCACTGGCTTTCAGAGCAGTTACAATACTGGGCTTTCTCTTTCAATTCAGAAGGACAAATCAACACCAAGTCAGCCTAAATCTCCTATGGCAATTTATCCTATTTAAAACTGCTACAGTGGGAAGAGTACAGAACTGTTAAAGCCCAAGGCACTGGTATTTCCTTATTATCTCCACAGATATTTTCCTTAAGGATTTCTTAAAACAGGTTTTAAAATCTTATTGAATATCATTTGATGGATTTTATTTTCTTTTGTTTCTCTCTTGTACTTTTTCTCTTGTACTGTTTTACACAGGAAATTTTTCATTATTTCATTTTGCCACTGATGTTAGTTTTTTTTTTTCATTTCCTGGTACCCTTGTTTCTTAGGAGGCATTGTTTTTCAGTTCCAGCAGCTTAAGATGCTTTCTTCTGCTTCATCTTTGAAGTATATGAAGAAAAAATGTAGTTGAAAATATTTGTAACTGTAATTGAAAGCAGTATGGCCAGTTCTTTAATGGAATATCTATTATTTAGCTGAAACGCATTACTGGAATTATAGAGTTTGCAGTTTTGGCTCCCAGTAGAAGAATGATATTAATAAAGTTGAGTGCATTCAGCACAAAGCAACCATGATTGTCAGGGCCTGGAGTACTTCCCCTGGGAAGAGAGTGCAGGAGAGCAGTCTTCATCAGTCAGGAGGGAAGCCATCCATGGGCAGATGTTAACAGCAGCCCTGGTAATTCTGAAGAGATTATAAAGCAGATGGAGCCAGACTCTTCTCAATGGTGCACTGTGAGAAAATTACGTAGGCTGAAATGAGAGCACCCACACAGGTACAGGGGAAACCTTTTCATCATGAGGACAGCAAATCATTGGAAGAGGTATTCCAGGAAGACTCTGCAATCTCTGTGCTTGGAGGTTGTCAAGATTTGACTGGATACAAATCTGAGAAACTATGTCTGACCCTGCTTTGGACTGGAGGTTGGACTAGGGACCTGCATCACAACTTGTATTTTTCTCTGAATGACAAAAGATATGAAGCATGCAACCTTCCCTAATTTGAAGGAAGATAAAATTTGTCTTGATTTAAGTATGAGGAGTTTTGTACTGTGATGTTTTCACATGGCAAAGTTTAAACCATATTTGTTTTAAGAGCACTGCCAGGCCAGGAGGAAAAAAATAACAACATTTAGACATATTTATCAATAATAATTGAAACCCAGCTGGCTAATACTTGCCAGCATTTTGAGGAGGAGAAAAGCTGGTAGTTAATATTCTAAGACAAAAAAAAAAAAAAAAAAAAAAAAAAAAAAAAAAAAAAA
>VWYO01019695.1:15510-35102 GCA_013400275.1 Rhadina sibilatrix
AAAAAAAAAAAAAAAAAAAATATATACCCATAAAGATCTGAAGTGGCCATAGTAATTGCAGAGCAGTGCCAGCTGCAAGATCTAGGTCTGGGGGCCAGGCTGTTCCTCTCTTTTCGAACCATTTAACTCCAGCAAGCAAGCACACCAAATGTGCAAGCAAGCACACCAAGTGCACTGCAATATGTTAATCTAGCCACTGCCCTGGTTTAATTGGCCCAGAAAATTGCTTGAGGTGTTTGGGGCTGCAATTAAGGCCAGAAAAGTCTGGAAACAAAAAGTCTTTGGTGGTGAAGGGATTTTCTTATTATTATTTTTAAGAAACCAAACTCTCTCTTAGCTAAGACTCATGGGCTTAATTAGAGATTAATTAGAGTTACTGGCTGCTACTTAGTTGGATTATAGCTCAGCAGATGTATTTTAAGTTGCAGGTATCAAATTTAGCCTCTTCTCTCTCTCCTTTTTGTCTCTGCCTCCAACAACCAGAGCTTCCTCAATCAGTAAATTCATTCAGTTCAAACCAGAATGATTGTCCATATCTGCCCTCATCTTTACAACTGAGGATACCTGCCATAATTTGTCCTAATCAAATAAAATTAATTTTAAGAGAACAAGGACCCTTGCCTGCCACTGCTGGCATCCTGTGGCCTGTGACCCTGCAGCTGGAAATAACAGTTACTGTGCACTAGAATTGTCCAGCTGCATGTACAGAGTGAAAGTAGGGATGTGAGTGCACCAGAAAAACAGGCAAATCCTCTAGTTTGGTCCACAAATGAGAGACAAAACCTTACCTGGAAAGACAAATGACCGTAGCTCGTGTAGCAGCTATGGGTGAGACATGGGAGTGCATTTCCATTGAGACCCCCAAAGAAAGAACAGGCATTTCAGAAGTGCTCAGCCTGTAACAGAGCTCAAAAACACAAAGCTTGTCTGCAGGCATCTGATGTTCCCTGTGCAAGACACCCATGCACCATGGAACAGGAGGCAAAAAACACTCCTTCAAAAAAACAAAAAAATCAGTAAAAATACACACTGAGGTTTACACATAACAGTTTATCTAAATTAGCAAATGCTCAACAACACTGACTTTAATTTGACTTATCCGTTTCTGAGTTTACTATTATTCTAGACAACAGCAGCAGGCACAATTTCAATACTTACATGATTCATTTTCATTAAGTTGGAATGGCATCATGTTGTTATTGTCTGGTTATTTGGGTTGAGTGGGGCCAGCAGAATGTTCTTCTGTTGGGTTTGGTGGTTATTTTTGGGAGAGGTTGTTTTGTTTTAAACAGACTGTTCTCCAATCCTGTTGTCACAGCAACAGTGGACATAACTAGCTGACACAATTTTTTTCCTCCAAACCTTCAGTGTTATTCAGATTGCAGATTGAATTTAATAAGCCAATTTAACAGCCTTCCTGAATCTAATTGCAAGTTTGCCTAATAGTATGACATTATCCTTTTCAATACAATCTGAAAGATTTCAATAAATTCTTCTCGTATAGACTTGAGTATTGAGTTTGCTTAAATATATGTTATGAGCTTTCATATTCAGATAGAAAAGCAGTCACCCTGGTAAACTTGGATCTTTTCTTGCCATTTGAAAAGAAATGTTAAGGATAGAAACATTTCGAGATCTGTGTTTTACAGTGCCAAGGCTGAATTTCCAATATTATACAGTAAGGACATATACCTTTGGGGTTTCCTTTAAGGGAAAAAGCCCACTCAGTCTACCAGATTTTCCCCCTGATTTTATGAATGTGACTTGTAAACAGCAAATATATTCTAAGTATGAACACATTCACCTTGAAACAACTTCGTGCAGTGCCCTCCTTTGAACAAAGCAGTTTTAAAGTGGTGAGCCCATGTTATTACACCAACACACCCCTGAATAACACACCTCTCTTTAAAGGCCTCCAAAACTCAGTGGGAACAGCTCCACGGCTCTCTCAAAGGTAACCACAACACCGAGGTGCAGCACTGCTGTAGTTGCTACAGATGGATCATTCAATCCACCTTGAGTATTGTGTCCAGTTTTGTGCCCCTCAGCTCAGGAAGGACCTTGAGTGCAGTGTCCAGCTCTGGGTGTCTCAGCTCAGGATGGACATTGAGTGCAGTGTCCAGCTNTCTTTCTCCAGACAGCACTGGCAGAAGGAGAGGACACAGCCTCAAGCTGTGCCAAGGGAAATACAGGTTGGAAATCAGGAAAAATATTTTCACAGAAAGAATAATAAAGCACTGGAATGGCCTGCCCGGGGAGGTGGTGGGGTCACCATCCCTGGATGTGTTTAAGGAAAGCCTGGATGTGGCACTGGGTGCCATGGTCTAGTTGAGGTGTTAGAGCTGGGTTGGACTGGATGATCTTGGAGGTCTCTTCCAACCTAGAAACTCTGTGATTCTGTGTGATTCCCCATAACCCCACCAGGTCAAGAGAGCAACAGCCAAGCAATGAGGATATTTAGTCACACCGAGCCATGGTACTCAGCCTGTGCACTTTTGTTTCACTAAATCCACTCGTATTGGAATCTATCTGAAAGCTGCCTGTGTAATTTTGTCAGAAAAATATGTTATATGGGCTTTTCCAATCGCAGAAAAAGTGGGGTTTGGGTTTTCTGAGCAGACCCTGCAATGACAAAGTGCTGCCCTGAACAAAAGGAATAATGGCCTTGAACAGATGCAGCGAAAAAATTCTGAGTTTTCTGCCCTTTCAAGGAAAAATGGTTGTGCCATAAATGTCTAAGGCATCAGAGTTTGACAAGTGGCATCGGGTCACTCTTAGGATTGGAAGTGGCGCTTTGTGACAGCATTGTCAAAAGGAAAAATTGCCTTTTAACACAAACACACAACACCCTTTCCAAGTCACAAAGAATACTGTATTCCTGTAGGATTAGATGATTTTAGAAGAGAGGCGTGTGAAGACATTCTGGGGGTATCTACTGTGCAGTCAAAACAAATCACAGAGGGCTTTGTACAGAAATTAAGGTTTCTTGAAATCTTATCAGTTCAGACACTAAGAGCTCCCAGACACACAAGAACAAACAAAGAAAAAAAAAAAGTCAAATTTAACCTGCTTTTGGGCAGGTTTATGAAGTCTGTGGTAAACTTGGTGCTGCTGGGGTGAGGTTCAGAATGCCTAAGCTAGTTGTATCCCACAGTAGTCACAGGTTTGGTTTTGGATACAGTTTCCTGGTTTTCCCTGCTTTTCTGCGCTGAATTATTGGAGTTCAGAGCTCTTGAAAAGCAGATTTAGTTTACAAAATAGTATGTGGATCTCTGTTATTGCGGAGAATTAATTCAAATCAATATGACTATGATGGATCTTAATGATGTTTCACAATGTGTGCATGTATATACACTTAGGAATTAATTCAAGGTAATTGAATAAATTTATTTAATTTTTAAATGAGACCTGATTCCCCATACTACTGGTTTTCATGTCTGTTTTTCCTGTCAGACTCCACCACTAAGGCTCTTCAGCTTTGTGTGCTATTACCTTCTCAGTTACCCAATTAAATAAACACTAATCAGCTTATTGAATAAACGAGATTATAGTGTCTCTACTGACCTAAGTTTATAACAGAGACAAACATTGTACATTTAAGATGTACAATGTGCTGTGCTAAAGTAAGCAATGGACTACATTTCATCTGGAGGCAGACAGATGCCTGACTAACCACTGCAGGTGTCCATGTGGTTTTTAGGGGGAAAAAAAACGACCATCAGCTCATTACATCATTCATATTTAAGTCTAGGAAATAGAAAAGACAGATTTAAAAAAAAAAAATCAGCACATCTTCCATACTAAAATTAAATAAGTACCCCTTTGCATACAGCCTTTAAGGGAACACCTGGGATCAATCTTTACAGACCAAACTGACAACATTCATCAAGAACTGAAGCAGCCAGAAGCTGACTTTCAAATGCATAACTTTTTTTTTTTTAAAATATGCTTCTCTGTTCAGGTTTTTCCCAACTAATCCATCCATTTTGATAAAAAAGATCTGTAAAGGTAAGATTACATGGTATTAGTGGTGAGGCTGGGGCTGACACTCTCTCAGTAGAACGTGGTGGTTTGTCTTTTTTGACTTCCTAGCCTGGTGTGGGATTTTTCTGATTTTTGCCCCACTTGGGCTGCATTCCCTCTTGTCTCACACAGCAGCCCCAGAACCAGCCCTGCTCAGAGCAGGTCGGGCTGGAAGGGCTGAATTCCACTGAAAGAGAGAAAAGTCAGGACTGTCCCAAACTGCAAGTTGCACCAGCCACAAAAAACTGCAGCATTCTAACCTCTTTTCCTAAATCCTCAACACATCACCAATTGCTCAGCAACTGGAGCAAGTAATATTCAAAAGCAAGTAAAATATTCACTTTATGCTAATTACTATCTGCTTTATTCAAAACAGTGGAAAACCAACATTTGGCATTTGAAGGAATCTGTGAGGCTTAGGGTTTTTTTTTTTTTTCTTTCTTTGAATGACCAGATCAATGGTTAAATAGAGAAGATCATATAATTTTAATAGTTTCTTGGCCTTGATATGAAATTTTTGAAAGCTTTGCAGCGTTTTCCTTCAAAACAGTCATGTTGGCAAAGATGAATGTTTCAAACTCTGTTCCGAAACAGATCTACAGCCAAGATCCAAGGAAATCACTGAACATAAATCAAGGCAGACTTGGATGCACAGAGTGTATTTTGCAGAGGACTCCAGAGTAAATATAAAGTGAGGCTGCTAACAGTGGGCCTGATCGAGCTTGGCAGATTGTTCTGCTCAAAGGCACAAGAGTCCACAGCAAGGTGATGGGCAGGATTTCTGATGGGATCCCACAGAAGTAATGAAGAAGAGTTTTAGGATCAACAGATGCTGAAATATTGATTGATTTATTCATTCTTAATCTAAGAGCACAGCATCATACAAAAGTTCTGAGTCCTAAGCAGAAGCAGTACTTAGTTTACAATGAGGCATGAGGCAAATATTTTAAATTTAAAATTTTAGACCCTTTTTAAAACCTTAAATTGGTTCATCTGGAAAAGCGAGACTCAAATTGTTTTTAAGAGGTAAAAGAGAGGCAAGCACAAAAAAAATAAAAAATCAATTGTTTTTCTGCTCACTTAAAACATTTCATGCTTTGCCAGACCTTTTTTTCTTTTTTCCTAAAGTTTGCTGTTTCAGAAGAAAAGCCCCAAACAAGCAGTTGATTTTTTTTTTTTTTAATTCAAACTGACCCAAACTTATTTTTGTCTTTATTTTTGGTTCAGTTTCTGAAAAGAAATTCAGTTTTTCCAACACCTTTAGCCAACCCATGTCTCATTGTTAGGAAGTGCTTAAAGATTCATTTGCATAAAAAAATTCTTGAAAAAGCAACTTTTTAGCAATGAAGCTTTAGGAGATCAAAAGTCTGTCTCTGAGATTTCCTGTAGGGCCTTTGCACAGTGCTGGTCAATCACAGAGGTCAAGCTCTCCCATATGAGGTACCTAATATTAGATCTTTAAATCTATATTTAGAGACCAAAATCTTTGGCCTGATTTTCAACAAGATGAGCATTTCTTGCCTAACTGCAGAAACTGAAGTTCAAACAATTTGAACTCTACACTCTCTTCTCTCTCAATGTCATGAAAATGAGAAATAAATGTAAATGTAAAATGGGGAATAGAAGACTTCTGAGCTTCCCAAACGCACTGTGAGGATAAAATGTCAAGTCTGATGAATCCTTCTATGATGTACATTGTGAAAAGTTTATCAATAATATATAAGGAAAGGATTAGAGGCACTGTCACTGTAACAAAGTAGATTAAAATAGTTCTAACTGCTTTAAAAAACACCTTTCCCTCTCCATCTGCCCTACCAGCTCATACCCAACCAACCACCATCTCTCATGCATATATCATTATTCTCAGCAAGCAACAAGAACAGACAAAACATTTCTGCCTTTCATAAGATTTCTTGCATTAATTGAGCACTAAAACTCTAAGAGAAGCTCTGTGGAGGAGCTGTGGGCCGAGAGCACTGGCTCCACAAATGGCAATGTGAGTAAAGCTACTGCTCCTCAGGTTCACCATTAAAATCTCTTTCTCCATCACATCCATGCACGCTTGTTTTAAAAGTTGCCCTTATGGTCTCTAACATTTTATCTGGGAAACAACAGCCATCCCATAAGAACAGCCACTTTTTTTCTTTTTTTTTTTTTTTTGTAGCATCTCCACTGGAGTTTGGCCTGGGAAACGCTCACCGGGACCTGCTGGCTCTGAGGTGAACCCCGTTTGGTTTCCAGTACCTGAGCTATAACCAACCCAGCAAAAGAGAGCAGTGAAAAGTTATCAGGGCACTGAAGATGATGTGGGGGTGTCAAGGCTGCTGATTATTAAGCAAATTGTCAGGCAGGATAAAGCTACAGACACGTGGCTGCCCTGAAGTTAATAAATTTCCTTCTCTCCCTCGCACCCTTGTTCTAAGCTGCTGCAGAAGATGTGAAATAATGGTTTTGACAGACTCCTCTTCCCCCCAGAGCAGATGTGTTGATCTCCCTTAGGTTCTTTGAAGGGAGTGAAGGCAGATTTTAATCTTCCTGTGCCCACTGTGGCAGCTGTATAAACACTTCATTAACATAAGAATGGTGATAAGTATGTGCTATTAAAATTGGGAAGGGGGGGGCAGTGGTGTTTTTCTGTATCCTTTCTATCTCCCTGCATTTTATGCTATGAGTAGGTGCTAAATCGGGAGTGAATAAATGCATTTCAAACCCACACTTGGCATCCAGTGTATGCTTGTTCTCTTACAGATGAACCACATTTTTAGATTGACAATTTTTGCATCTATTCAGTGCCAAGGCAAGCGTGTTGTTTAATATGAATTTGAGAAAATATAGCAAGAAAAGGGGTTTTTACTCTGAAAAACAAGAAAACCCAACCAAATCCATATCCTTAAAATGCTTTTTATTGCAGTTTTCATTTGCCTAGAACTCAGGCTATGGCATGTAGTGTCTGTTAACTCTGCTACTTGTGTGGCAACATGGTGAGTTTTCCTTCAGGAAGATTATGAGTTACTTTTTTTCTTTGAGGCCTTTAACAACTTTAAATTCAACTGCTTTCCTCAGCTTTCTCTTGATACTTCACTAGAGATGTCATTACTGAGAATATACTGAGTCACTCTCAGTAAATGGTGAGTGCAGGATTATTTTTTATGAAGTGGAGAAGTGAGACAGTTGATCTTCTGCATATTTAAGAATTTATTTGATGTCAAATTAAGAATTTGCAAAAAATGTACTTTGCCCAGCCTAGAAATCCTCCCAAGATAAGGTCTACCCTGTCTGCTGCTCATTAGGGATACAGACAATGTCCCTACTCTTCTAAAGTGCTAAGTTATAAAACTGAACTGGAAAACTGGCATCTCATCAGTTCCCTTGGTTTCTTCCTTTTCATACACACACATGAGCACGTAAAGCATTTTCTGTAGGCATATATATATATATATCTATATATCTTTGTGTGTATATATTTATATAAATAGATACATTTCTATATATATGTAGGTATAAATAAATGCTTCTTTCCTGCACCAGCTGTCACCTCTGAAGCATATGCCTGGCCAGAAAAGCAGACAAATGCTTTTTGAAGCAGATACATCTTCTATTTCCATAGTGTGTTGGCAGGAGGTGGTAGTAAGGATTAAGAAATTGGTTCTATTCTTGCTGAGAGCCAACTGGCTGGGAGGATGCTTTGGGGCATTGTGGATGTGATACGTTGGTAGTTCCTGAGCTGAAGGGAAAGAATGAGTTTGTGTGTGGATATCTGAAGTCTCTGTCTGTTCCATGCTCGTCACACAGCTCCCTCGCCTTCCCCTCTGCAAGGATGCTGCAAATCACATCCAATGGCTCCAAGCCAGAATCTGACAGGCTTTGCTTTACCTCTCTGACCTATGTACTGCACATCCAGGCTCTTCGCAGCTTCCTCAAAATTAAGGAGGTTAAATTTTTCTCTCAGAGGTCAGCACACAACTTTCATTTCCCTGATTTTAATCTTACTCTGGTTTAACTTCTGCATAACCTCTTTGCAAACATCACGTGCAGTGGAAATTAAACTTGGACAGAGCCTTTTAGCCAAGCACCAATAACTTCATCAAATTACATTGCCAGTAGTAATGTAGAGAAATCAGGAGGAACAGCAGAGAGTTCCTCATCCTCATCTCCATTCTACACAGGAACTGGGTTCTGGATTTTCAGTGGGTGAGTAAACATAAAGACCCACTTAGGTGTGCTGATGTTCCACCCTCTACCCCCTGCAGACCAAATGCTGCTCCAGCACACTCAGGTTTGTTCAAGACCACAGCATCATGGCTTGGTCTTTGAGGATGCTGAAAGTGAGAGATCAGGCAGCAACAGCAGAGCCTGAGTCTGTGTGAAAACAAGTCACACAACTTTCTCACACTGGCCTGAGCAATTAATTGTGAGGAGGAACCAAAAACAACCCTTGGAAGGTAAAAAACAGTTTGCAGGTGGTGTTTTTCTAACCTGCTGTTTATTTGTAAAATCGAGGGGCGTTGTTCTGAGTGTCCAATCATGTCTCTTTTCTCTGAACTGTCTATAAAAAGGATGGTGAAAGATAAAGACTGCTCTCTTTTGTCTTGGTGACTGGAGAGTCTACGTGTTGTCATTACTAATACAATAGCAACAGGTGTTTGGTCTGAGCCTTCTGCTAACTGAAGTGGAAGTTTCATGCCCAGTAATGAAGTGATTGCCTGTGACACAAGATGGAGTTACTTGTCTCTGGTGACTGTATGACATGGATTTGGTCAAGTCTGGAACTAAGCCCTACACCTTCCTGTTCCTATTGTCTTTAAGAGACACAGGCCGAGTACGGGGGCTGGATGCATCTGACCAGGGCTGCACACACTGCTAAACCAGCTCTTTGCAATCAGATTCTCTAGTTCCGTGCTCCATTCCAGCCTGGAGCTGTCCCAGGGCATGCTCCACCCCCTGCACCAAACACCAGAGATGTGGAACACTATTCCACACAGCTGATAACTTACATCTCGCCCATATCTAATGCCACAAATAACCCAAGGATGAAGGAGTGAAATTTTTGAAGAAAGCAGAGGAAAGACAGACCAGAGAGTGACCAGCCTTTCTCTCCAGTGTGGAAGCACATCTCTCCTAATCAATCCTGCTCTTAGTTAAAGATAATGACTGGCCACTGTGAGCACGGGGCACATGAGAAAAATTTGCATCTTCAAAGACTGTTTAAAAATGCCTGTTCACATCACAACAAAAACCCGAAGCCCAGGGCAATCACGGGAGCATGACTTTGCCCAAAAGCACAGAGGAAGGTTCAGAAAACACAACACATGACAGCCCATTCACCTGGCAGATGAATGCCCCTGCAAGGACCTTCTGACTTCGGTCACAGGCCACAGTTGCATTAGCTACTGCCACAGAGCTTCTGCAGGCAAGCAACAAAATGAACAAGTGGCAAAACTTGGCATCAAACCCCCCTGCGTGGGAGTTCCTGCTCACCACACTCTGGCAGCCCTGCAGCTCCTCTGTGCTGACTCCAAATTCACAGCCCTGTAATTGAGAGCAGCTTCAGGTACTGTCACAACTGATCCTTGTTGACAGTGATCAAAATTGCTGCATGAGCCATTATGGTTTGAACTGAGCAGACAGTACCTGGAACTGAGGACCAAACCAATTTCCCATGTACAACAGAGTGGGCAAAATGGGAAGCACAGGCATAATGACTGCTAGTGAGTGGGTTTCACATTTTTATTCGCTTGCCACAGCTTTCAAATGTCATAACAAAATAGAAGACATTGACATTTCCCCGAGAGCGCACGGAAAGTTCTTAGTCTCCAATTACCACAGAGTTAAGCTAAAAATCATGAGTACAGTAAACTCCAGCTGACTTTTTTGCCTTTTAAATTAGCTTTCAACTGCTCCTGAAAATGGACAGGCATCAATTTTTCAGAAATTACTGTACTTTATTTATTTTTGGTTAGTTCACAGAAAATGTACATAGGCACGAGCTCTGACATGGCCTCTTTGCTGCAGGTAGGAAAAATGTCCCTCCATCCAGTTAAAATTGATACAGAGTGTTCTTTTCTACTGAGAAAAATTGGTGGTAGCTTGAAAACAAATTACACCTTAAAATATCCTGCACAGTGAGCAGTGCTCTGTAGAGACAGAACATGCTCAAGAAATCAGAATCTTGTAGAGATCAAACAAGTCATCCAGCAAGATACATATCCAACAAGTTATACCTTTCACAGAAACTGATAGGATGAAAAAGATCTATGCAGTTCCTCAGGTCTGCACTGACAAGGAAGAGAGGAATTTCTTTCCTTCCTTCCTTCCTTCCTTCCTTCCTTCCTTCCTTCCTTCCTTCCTGAGTATATTTTGTTTAAAAACTGGAAACACTTGATCCCATGCTCCAGGTGTCATATCCAATCAGATGTGGATAGGAAAACATGAATCAAAATTTTGCAGCTCAGAAACCACCTCCTACAAGGCATTACATAAACTGAAGGCCATAGATTGAGATTTGAATTAACCTCCACAAGACGATGGCACCCGAGTGGAAAGGTATTCTGCTGTCAGCATCCTCACTGAAACTGTAATTCGAATATTGGCTCTGCCTTGAAACCAACAGGCAATTATTTATCACATCACAGTGCATCTTTATTGCCCTCCTATAGTCATTCAAGTGAATGAAGAGCAGAGCTCAGACTCTGAACTGAGGATTTCCATGGGGTTAAGAAGAAAGAAGAAGATTCCACAGGACAAGCTCATGGGAAGCTGTTTCAAGGTTTGTCTTTTTCTCTTTACCAGGACAGGCGTGGGAGTTGTTGAGTTGAGGACTTATTAATTTAATTCTTTATTAATGCTTTTACCTAGTTACCAAGGAGCAGAAACTAGAAACTTTCCTGTGCTCCACTGAAGTGCTAGTCGAGAATGAATTCCCAAGCACCTTCTAAACAGCAGGGCTGTTGCCTAAGAGGAAGCTTGGCTACTTTGGTTGCTGTACAAGACACAGATGGCTATTCTACAGGCCAGAGAATGCTCTGATCACCAGACTGTAGGGAAGTGCCAACTCCTGCCTCTTCTGCCAGCCACTCTTGGAGGAAAGCAGTGGAACCTGCAAGACAACAAACCCTACAAAGGCTCCTCCTACACTGTCTGAGGGGGCTGGAGTCCCCAAGGGACAGAGGTGACAGGAATCCTTGTTTTGTTGCCCCCTCGTAGGGCCTGTGCAGTCTCATGTAAGTGCTCAGTCAGGACTGAGCCAGCCCTGGCTTCCAGCAGCACACAGACAGTGATACAGAATTGAGTGTTTCACGCAAGTGGAAGGAGACTCAGAGGTCAAACAGCTCTGTATGGAAAGTTAATTCAAATATGCAGTTTGCTAGCCTGTATCCATGTCCTCTAGGTAGCCCCATGCAATGTAATTGGATCCTGGAAAACCAAGGTCCATTACTGCTGGGGATACGATGAGAAGGCAGAAACTAAAAAGTGACCTCCTAAAGGCAATTTTAGAAGCACAGCTTGTATTCAAAAATCCACACGAAATTTCAAGTAGAGTTCCCCATTAAGGCCATGGAGATCACGATGATATTTGCTAACTGGTACATCCCAGCCTTTCAGTGACCTTCTGGAATATGCATCCTGCTGAAATTAAAACCCTTACAGAATATATTACATAAACATTGAAATACTCCCAAAGGCACCGAGTGCACACTCTCGTCAAGGGAAAAGAGAAACAGGGGTTTGCATTTACAACTCCTTTTCACTTAAAGCAGCAGAGATACAACCTTGCATTATCTTTAAGGACTGCAGTAAAACACAATTTGAAAGGCAATCTTTCAAGGGGACACTAAAGCAATGAAATGGTGGCAGAAGTAATTATGCAGAAACGTTTTTGCAAATAATGAGAAATATCTACTTTCGTCTTACCATTTCTTGGCATGGACATTTATAAGAGAATCTTTTTTTATTTCACTGCCTTTTCTGTGAATGATTCAGGGTTAGAACAGAACTTGCAGAGGAAATGAAAAATTCTCATTTAAGTTTCAGATATTTTATAATCAACTAAAACTTTGTTTCAGGACTTTGGTTTAGTGCCTCTCCTTCTACTTAAGAATCTTTCCTCATCACTTCTATACTATTATAAATATGAAAAAAAAAAACAACAACCCAGACTTTGCTCCCTGGTGCTGGACACTGCATATGAAATATTCCAGATTGGTTTTCTCAAGCTAATCATTTACTTTGCCTTTTAACAGATTGACAGTTACAACTTTCAGCCATCTCAGCCACCCTTTTTCTACAGACTACACTTCTCAGCACACCCATGGAGAGCAAGTTCATGAGGTCTAGGCAATTTATTTACCCTCATCCGAGTATTGTCAGCTCTGCAATTTCTGAATCCTTTCAATCACAAACCGAGTTTCATGTTTACTGTGTAGTAGCTGTCAATTCCATACACTCCTTAAAAAAAAAAAAAAAAAAAGCTTTGATAGGATTTTAGCATCTCTGCTTTAGGCATCAAGGAAATTTAAAGTCATAGATATAAATCTTCTGGAGGGTTTCTTAATGGAAAGCCTAGTAAAAGGAGCTGAGGACTGAAGTACCACCTAGATAGCAATATCCTGCAGAGTGCCAAGCATGCCACAGTGAGCTGTGTTGTAAACCCTGAGACTTTTTGAGACTGTGAATGAGACCAACTGTTCCTCTGCCCTTGTTAAGGGAAATTGTCCCCACTCTGGACAGGCACAAACTAGAATGTGATTCATACAGAGAGAGGGAATGCATTCCTACAGCTCCCAGATTGAATGACAGATTTTTACACCTACACCCCTGAGAATGGTGGCCCAAATTCCTGGTTCCAGCAGAAGCGAGGACGTTGATGAGTTTATTTTAGTGATTAGAGTTGCTTCTTGCATTACTAAAAATACATCACAGAGGTACTGCAGGTTACTTGAAACATGTGATTTTAAAATGTGTGTTATTCTCCTGAGCTTTAATTGGTCTGCAGCAGTCATTCTTGTGCTTTCACTTAAAAAAAGCAAAGCCATCAACAACAGAAGTTAAACAAATACATGAATGGTCCTGAGAGAGGAAACATGATAATGATAGGAGTGTATAAAATATCAATAACAGTGTTTATGCACTTTACAAGGTGTTACTGGGTAAGGACTGCTCCAACCTAATTCATGCCTCAAAATCCAGTTAGGAGTGTGGCACCTAGAACTTTATTTAGAGGACTGAGGAGCAGTTTTTGTGGTGGTGGGTTTTTTCCAAACCCAGCCAAAGAGAACAGATGCTGTGGGTTTGTATTTTTTATGGTTGCACTCACCTGGGATGTAGGTATCTGACATTTAATGTCAGATAATGTCTCCTCTGAGAAGAAGAGGGTCCACACCCTTTTCACTTTTTAATTAGAAATCACTATATCCACCCACTCCTAATGCTGCCTCTCTCTTCTCTTTATTCTATTGTTTCAATGCATAATTCCCCTATCTTCCCAGCTTTATCTGATTTTATCTACCTTGTACACAGGCTAGAGGAGCCTGTCTATAACACAGACAGTGCCTTTGCTGTCTGCTGCAGCCAGAGAACCCTTCTCATCTGAGAGCTGCCTGACATTCACAGGGGCTGAGGCTCTGTCCTCAGTCCCCAGGCAGAACTCCAAATTCAGAAATGACTGTCTCCTGGCATCCCTGCCCTGTGCCACCAGGGACAATCAATGAAGAAGAGAAAAGTCAGTATTTGTGGGACTGGGGCTGTAATTTTCTGCCACGAACTCCAGGTTTTCATGGGAAGGATATACAGGAAATGAAATATAAAAAATTTTAAAAATCCTATGTGAGCACTTGACAAATTCCATCGTTCACAAACAAGGCTTCCCAGGTGTTATCCCACCCAGAGACAACAGCAAGGAGTCAAGCTGGTGCAGTCTAAGAGTCTCCTGGTCTCTCAGATCCAATTTTTGCAGTTGATGCAAGTGTTCTATTTGCACCTTCATTAACCAATGCAGCCCCATTTAAAGCAAGTCAGCATCAGCCTGTTAACTTGACTTTAGTTTTTACTTTGGCAATAGACAAAACCAGTTCAGCTACAGAGGGTTGCTGGGAGAACCTGGGTTGCTGCTCCTCCCTCCCAAACACAGAATTTATCATGCACTCCCTGCCTAATGGTCCAGCAGGTCTCTCTCCCCTGGCTCCAGGCCTCTGGCCCTGATCCTGATTGCTGTTCCACTAAATTATCTCTGGCTGTACATGCAGGAGGAAAGAGAAATCCCACGTCCTAGGAGTTTACTGTCTACACAGGAATGAAGAGCTGCTTTTAGGAAGAAGGGCCTGCAGGCAACTTTTAAAGCCTCAGGCAACCCGGGGAGCAGACAGGCTGAGACAAGGGGAGTGCAAACCACCCAGCACTCAACAGGGAAAGGGAAGCTCTGGTCTTGACCAGAACATCTCTAATCATTACCAGAGCTCTATCTTAGAGCATGGGGGTGCTACTGGTAATTTGTGTGTCCTGGGAGCTTCTGTGTGAGGTAACAAAGGCATAAGGTGAGACCTTCAGGCATCTCAAGAATCAGGCACAGAAAAGAGGTTTTACAAGTAATAATTCCACTCCATCACTGCTTATCTGTCATCAACATTAAATTCAAGTTTTGAAAGGGAGTCTGTATCACTTCTTTTCAAAGCTGTTTTTCAGTGTAATCGACATAAAAGATGCTGCTAAGGTTTTGAGAGATAATAATGATTTGCCCTAGGTGAAAAGTCAAGCTTCTTCAGCAGCATCAGTCTTTGAAAATTTAGGTTTTTATAATAAACACCTTGGACATGTGGAAATATCGAGGATCTCTCATTTCATCTTCTTCTTGACACAGATTGTTTTTCTCTGTTGAGTTGTTGCAGCAACGAAAAAATCCTTAACAGGACTGAAATTATTTTTTCCTGGTTGCAGCATCTCAAAACCTTCACTGCTTCCTGCTAACTAAGTGTACTTAAAAAATGTCCTCTCAGTTTAGTCAAGATCCTAAAGTATCCTAGAAGTAGCAAGGGAGGAGTCATAGATGGAATTTTCTCTTCCTGGATTTAACAACTTCTGGAAGGTGCCTGAGATGCTGGATGGCAAAATCTGATGGGGATTACAGCCTTGTTCTCCTAAATAGCTCAAACCTCAACTTCATAATCTCTCTGATTCATCAGACTGAATACTGACCCCTGAAAACTCTTCTTTCCTTAATATGTTTACTGTATTTAAGGTTAAAACTTGTTTGTTTGTTTGTTTGTTTGTGGGTGTTGTTTGTTTTATTTTTGGTTTTGGTTTTTTGGCTTTTTTTTTTTATTTTTGGTTTTTTGTAGTTGGTGGTGGTTTTTGGGAGGGGGGTTTGTTCGTTTGGTTTGTTTGTTTTTCTTTTACTTTGAACTTACTCTACATTAAACTAATTTTATTCTGAGGGCTCAAACACAGCATTGGGTGTTAGCAAGTGACTGCACCAGCAATATCAATGTGCATCCTCGGAGCTGCTGGCAAACAAAGAGTGAAGCAATCCCACATTGCTTCTGAAGACCTAAACCATGATGCTACCAAAAAGCCCAGTGCTAGTCCCAGCTAACCCAGCTGGCTTCTTATTTCAAAAGCAAAAGCAGCAGCACAGACTGGTGGCCTTTGAGCATTTCTTAACAAGGTAAGTACTGAGGGCTCACTCACAGGTCACAAACACTCCTGCATCAACACAGAGGATGCACACCCACAAAATGCCATGGCAGAATGGGCACGGCCAGACCTTTTAGAAGATGACCACCTGTGATAGCTATTAAATTTCATTGTATGCTGTCGTGTCATTACAGGTGTCCTGGTAGCTTTTGTGAGATTGAGAGAAAACTGACAATTATTTTTCAGCTGCTTGCAGAAATAACAACAGGTGCTCAACTGATCAAATGGAAGATTCCAGCCGAGGATATTTCTAAGGAGCCTGCCTTTTGTCATGCACTGTCAGGTTTCCAGTGTCAAAAGAAAAAAAAAATAACACCTTCAGTTATAAAAAAGTTTCTTCATATCAATTTTGAAGTTCTGACATTGAATCTGAAATTACTCCTTGCTGATTGTGTACTGTTTAGGCTTTCTATCCTAATTTTATTTCTTACTGCTGCCTAAGCTGATTATTTTGCTCATCTCTGATCCCAGCATCCCTTAGCACTTAAGTAAGAATCCTGCTTTTCTAACAAATACAAATCACACGTCTGAATTAACTCAACCACAGTTATTGAAAACACGGAAATAAACATTTAGCACTTGACAACTTGGAACATTTCTTTTTTAGCACCTACGGAGGCATACACATGACTGCAAATAAAATTCACGTTTTAGTCATAAATTGCTGTATTGCTTATCCCTCACAAATGGAATCTTGCTATGCACATCATACTTTACGTGATGAGGAACAGCCCAGGGTGATCAGTGGTAGCTGGAGGCACATGTGAGACTTTTGAGACTTTATCTCCCAGGATAAAATCCCAGCAGCAGCAGCAGGCAGGAAGCCTTTCTGCAGTGTGCAGTGAGAATGGTGACACAGCTCCAGGGCACTTACAGAGCCCTCCTGAGAGCTTTCACAATAAATAGCACAAAAGTTTCTTCTCCCTGTGTCCGTCCTGAGTTTTTAATGGCTGTAGAAAAGGAGTTGCCTTGAGGAGTGCTGGACAAAATGGTGACTGGCCTTAATTAAACCCATTATCTCACCATACCTGTTGAGATCTTTGAGCTATATAAACTGACTTTATCGCTTTCCTATATTTGTAATTTCTGTAACTTCTTTCCAATATTTTTTTCCTGTAATAATCACTCCCTGATGCAGCTGTCTCTAAATAGTGAAATAACAATGAACTTCATTTACCTCACAAAAAACCCTTATCTCCAAACATAAATTGTGTTGGCTGTAAATATCCCACTAAGAGAGAGAGAGTGGGGAAAAAAAATAAAATTAAATTGCTTTCAGTTCTCTGTGTGAATGAATGAAGCTAGCTAATGCATCTCCCTATAACTGCAGAAATATCTTGTTGGGAGGGAATTTTTTTTTTTTTGGTTTAGGTTCATTTTTCAAGCTTTTCTGTCTTCAGACACGTCTGCTCTCCCTGGGGGATTTTCCCACAAGGTTCATCCTGCATCTTGTTTGCTCATTAACAGCAGGCATGAGAGGAGCCCACGCATGGGTGTGATAAACCTCTGCTGCTGTGCTCCACAGCTCCAGGTGCAGGGAGGACCAGAACAACACTGGATAAAAGCAAAACAAGGCAAGAAAAAAAAAAAAAACCCAAAAAAAAACCCAAAAAACAACCCAGCTCAGTTCACTCTTCAACATTTCTGCCAGCTTTGCTGTATATTTAATAATTAAGTATAACAAAATTTTGTGTTGCTGTGAGACACAACCAAGCATAAGCACTGTGATCTTTAACATGATCAAGGGAAGAAATTTTGTTAAAAATGTAATCTGGTGTTATTTGAATTAACGATACCCTTCTCTTCCTGCAGGTAACTATGGCATTAGGTTTTTAACAATTAATTAATTGGCTGATTCTCTGGGCTTTTTATGGAAAGACACTTCAAGGCTTGATGACTTTTTAGGGGGTGAAAAGGCAAAGAGAAAGCACATTTCTGATTCCTCTATGAATCTGTAAAGAATTCATCCTTTGTATTGTTGGCACAACATTGTGTATTGAAAGACAAATCATCAGGGACAGCGAGCTGGTGTTTCAGCAGACCACCTCCTTGAAGCTGGCTTTTTAAAAGAGTGATAAAACTCCTTCCCTCAAGAAAACAATTGTTTCCTATACTTTCCAAGAACTTGTGGGAGAGAGAGCAATGAATGTATGAAACATAAATCAAAAGAGCAAGCCAACCCAGAGAGCCAGAGCTCCAATCCTCTGATAATTATGTCAAATACCAGAAGACAAACCTTGTTTAACCAGAGTCTGTTCATGCCAAGCAGGAGAATAGAACGGATAGTGAAGCAAGGGCAAAATTATTAAAAGAACAGTACTGAAATTTAGTGTACAAACTGAGATCACTTCAGGACAATTCCAAGTTCTTCCTTGCCCATTCACAGACCTCCAGATCCCTCCACTCCTGTCTGTGTTGCTGGGGGTCTCAGACCTGCCCACTCTGCTTTACCCCTCTAACCTCCACCTGTAGCTGCTTCACCTTCTCACAGATTCTGCAGTTCTCTTTTGAGTGACTTCCTTACAGTCCAGAAGAGCAAGAGAAGCCTCCTAATGATTCCCAGCAGCCTCCTGTACACCACAAACATGCATGCTCCAAACAATTCTAGTTATTCTGCATCTTTCAGTGCATCAGGCTGCAGAAGGTTCAGTGCAGCCCCATCACCTCTTATGTCACACCTCTAATGCAACTTTGCTTCATCACCAGGGTGAAACAGGAAAACTCACATCTCCTTTACTTAAAATTCCTCACTTTTGATACCTCCTGTCAACCAGTAGAGGATCAGACTCGTTTCTTTTTCTTCTCCCTCCTTCAGGAGAATATGTTTATATGAGCAACCTTTAGCTGTTGGGATTAAAAAGCAGCAGAGCCTCCAGCACAAATTTTCTAGAAAGCACTAAAAAGCTAAACAAAGTCATAGAGGAGAAAAATGAGAACTGTGACGTATCTGATTAGTGTGTGGTTACTGGTTTAGATAACCCTATTTTCTTGGGAAATTTATTGCACTAATCATCAGTCACTTCATTCTTTTCCATTCATTTAATTTTTTTTTTAACAAACCTATGCAAAGTACATGATGACTTCTCCTCATCAGAAATCGAGCCAAGCTTTCCTGCTTTGAGTTGCTGAAGCAAAAAGCGCCCATACAGAGAAAGTGGCAGTACATGGTTTATAATAATGTATTATAATTCCAGTAATACCTTGGAACAGCTTGTCTTTATAACCCAACCCCCTCAGGAGTGAGCAGGCTGTGACAGAAGCGAGCAACACAGCAAGAGACTGATCACTGGGGGTAAAGCTGAAACCCCTTTGGGTCATGATGCCAGCAACTGCAGCAGCAAAACTTCCTTTATGCCCCTCAGAGAGGAGCTGGCATCTGCTTCCCCTGTGAGGTACCACTGCCTGTGCCTACAGCAAACTCTTCCCCACTGAGATCACTGCTTTTGAGCAGGCCACAGCTGATGGCTCTCACCCTGCTGGGGTCTGGCTGCAGCCCAGCTAGGGATGCTCTAGAACTGTGGGAACACACACACACACACCCCCCTGACCTGCACATTGGCCTCCATTGCACAGAGGGGCAGAATCCAGCTACAAACACCAAGCATAGGAGGTGAAGTTTTTTTGGTTTTGGTTTTTTTTTTTTGGTTTTTTTGGGTTTTTTTTGGGTTTTGGTTTTTTTTGTTGTTGTTGTTGTTATGTTTGTATTTGGGGTTTTTTGTTGTTGTTGTTTGGTTTGTTTTTTGGGTTTTTTGTTGTTGTTTTTTATTTTGTTGTTTGTTTTGTTTTGTTTTGTTTTGGGGGAGGTTGGGGGTTTTTTGTGGGGTTTTATTNGCTATCAGCAATGCAACTGTCCCTTTTGCAGCAAGCAAACTAAAGAAGGCAAA
>VWYO01019696.1:1036-38614 GCA_013400275.1 Rhadina sibilatrix
TTTTTTTGTGGAGGTATGGGAAACCAGATTGGGCTTCAGGTGGATAGAAGTTAAATTACATGAATCTCACCCTTAAGAAGCATGTGATCTTTTTATTTTTAATATATTGATAAAGAAAATCTGTACAAATCCCTATCTTCCACTTCTAATGGATGATGCAGCAACTCAGTTCACAAAGATGAGCAAAGCAGAGATATAAATTAGCTGTCTGAGGATCAACTCAGATTAAGTGAGATTGTGATGATAGGCTGGGAAAGTAGCCAGAGGAGAAAGTAATCTTAGCTCCTCTGTAGGAAAAATGTACCCACCATTAATTAAGAGTACCCACAGCCAAAATGTGATTGTAAACTCCCAGGTGCTGTTTGACAACTATGTCAGAGCAGAAACCCACACAGCCTTGAATTATCGGTGTTTGGCTAAAGAGCTGTGACCTTCTTTGTGGATACAGACATTGGCAGTGTCATCCAAGTCCTAACCTCTTAAACATTAAATTATTGTAAACATTTGACATTTATAGAGGGATGCTAATGGGGATTCTGGCAGTTTGATTATGAGGAGACTAACTTGATGGGAACATAGTTCATCTCAGGTTTGTACAGACTTCCTGCAGATCCTGCAGTGAATGGAAATAATTCTTGAGGAATAGCCGAGCTCTTGTTCTTTGCTGTTGTTGCTGTAGTTGGTATTTCTTTACATCATTGACGAAGAGAGTATCAGTACTTGGGAATTTTGTACCTCCGATCTAACATTGCCAAAATTTCGTGATGTCCTTACCTTGATGAAAAAGTCTTTTCAACACTCGTTGGTATCAAAAGGTGACAAAGGAGATGGGTAATTCTTTGGAGCAAGTTAACTTCCTGGATAATCCATTTTGGCACTATATAAATTTAATTATTTTAAAATCATGATTAGTTATGTAAGGGTGATTCTAGGAGTATATGTTAAAGTCTATAATTGAGTGTATCTGTTCTAAATACATATGAAGGTTTGCTCTTTTAAATGACACTTCAAATCTGAATTTAAACCTAGATATTGTTTATTCTAAGTCTAAGCAGAGTGCATAAGCTGTGTTCCTCACTGTAGATAGGAGCCATTCTCAGACAAAAAGTGAATGCTCCTGTGATACCCTCAACTGTTGCTATCAGATCCCTGGCAAAAATTCTACATCTCTGTAGAAGACACAAAATTCTGCTGCCACAACTTCACAGATTTCATGCTGACTTTGGTTATACAGATCTCACAAAAGTCAAAAAAATTCTCTTGAATGGTGATCAATGAGTACTCCCTGGCAAGCAGTAGCTGCTGCACGATCTGTGCATTTACAGCTATGATGAAACTGGGATGTTTACCGTAGGAAATCTCTGTGGTGACAGGAATTTTGCCAGCAAAACACTAATGCATAATGGTAACTGTTGACATTTGGTGGCTGATTTAGAAAAAGGGTGGCAGTTTTCATGTGAATATGATGGAAAACAGCAAAATACAGTCTTACCACTATGTCATTATCTTTTACTCTCAGGAAATGAAAGCAGTTCAGACGTAGCCAGTTAGCAGTTCCCTCCTCTCTTCTGCTCTCCTAATCCTTTTTCAGAATACCGTTGAGACTAAAAAATGTTTGAAAAAATGAAAGGAAGGGTGAAGATGGAAAGGACTGCTGCATAATGATGTTTGGAACATTATGCTTTACCTCATTAAAGGAGGCACAATAGAGACCAGGAACAGGATGGGGCTTCATTAGCTTTGGGAATATTGGTACTGGACTGTGGGGTGCTTTGTAAGGTTATTTTCAAAAGATCTTCCTTGAGGTCCATAGCTATTAAGCACCCTCAAATTTAAACAGCTGGTAATGTGAAAAGTTTGGCAACATAATCTGAATTGTATATGAAGCATTGCCCCTGGTTAGCAGCAGTAAAATGTTAATTTAGTCTTTCATAGAACATATTAGCATGATAACTCACAAAACACTTCTGGTATGCTAATTCTGAAATAAAAAAAAATAAAAAAGTGTTCTGATTAATGCTCGAATCAATATAAAAACTACTGCCTGAAATGAAATGCCTGAAATGACAAAACTGATCAAAGCTGCCAAAACTGTGTGACAAATACATTAACAGCAGTAGAGGCTATTTGGGTTTTTTCCTCCTGTCAGAAACAGTGTGAAATTTAATTATAAATGGAACCTATTTAAACATGTAAGTCTGCAGTTAAACCTGTGTGTTCTGTCCTTACCTTAATCCACAAATTATCTGTTTTTGCTGTCCTAGACTCTGCAGCTAATATTCCTAATGAGTTTTCACAAATGTTAACCTCCTCTGAACTGATATTAAGGACTTTCTTAAGAATTTTGCTTGTCATTACTTCAGTAAACATTGCTTTATGTTGTTATTTGAGAAATTAAATTACTACTTTATGGTATGAATGGCTCACAGGATGTTCAAGGTACTGGTGTGTGAAGAAGATCCCCAGAGAGCATGTGTTAGGCATCCCATTTTGGCATGCTCCCTGTTTTGTTTACAGTAAATTTTTCTTAGTATTACTCTAGCTTAAGTAGCAGAATCCATGCTACTTAACCATGTTAAGTAGCATGGTTTCCATGTTACTTAATGGCTTCCAGATGCATGTGGAAAATTGATATTCGCCTTGAAAAAACTGTGTGTCTGACAGCAGTGTTAGAGGAGGAACAGAGAGGCACACGAGAAAATATGTGGTACAAACTAAAGCACCATAAGAAGATGAAATACTTTAAATTTAATTTCTTTATATTAGAGACCAATGTAAGCTTTTTCAGATGTTTCTAAGACTACAGAGTGCACAAGATTAAGCCTAGGTTGTACAATATATTATACAGGCTTGTAGAGTGATATTCACAGATATGGAGCACTTAAGGCCTAGTACAGAGAAAATTCTGCTTTAAACCAGCACTTGAGAACACATTTGTTTCAACAGTGTCTGTGAGTCTTGAATAAGCACAGTGGCAGTGCATGTGCTCTCCTCAAGAACTCCTTGGGGTATTGCATTAGGCAGCATAATAATGATTGTACAAAAGCCCTAACCCTCCCATTCACACTTTCCAAAAAATTATGACACCACATCATTACCATGTTATGATCATTTCTTGTAATTTACTTGGAAGAATGTGTGATAAATCTTATTAATGACGTGGTAACACATTTGCATGCAATTAAATCTGTGCTGTATAATTATGGTATAGAATATAAAAGTAAAACACTATGAAGTACAGTAATATAATTACATTGCAGCTTATTCAAGCTCCAAGTCAGCAAAAATTCTGTCATTGATATCAGGGATGAAGTGAAAGGTAAATGAGAATATTTTTGTATTCTCCTGGTATGGTGCTCTTAGAGGGAGACTGGTTTAAATTAATCTGCAGGTCAGACCAGCCATTAAAACGCAGGTGTCTACCCTCCTCTGCTCTAAAGAGGGGATGGATCTCTCTGACAGAATGGGCATTTAGGAAGCCATAAAAATGAAGCTGATTGGTGTAGGACAGCTTGGGAAAAACCTCCTGTGCTCCGAGTAGGCACTCCTTTCAGGGATGGATTTGGATGTTGGGGCTTAGAGTGCCCACACAACGGTCTTGTGAGTGATTGATTACTGATATTAAGTAGTAGAATTGCTCCACCAGGAAACATTTATCTTCTTTAATTTTGTACTTATGCCCAAAGCAAAAGTGTTTCAGAAAGGTGTGTTTGTGCCCTTTTCCTTTTTTTTTTTTTTTTCAAAGGGGTGAGATAATTTCACTCAGCTAAAAAAATCTTGCATGTATATAATGTAACTTACTTTCTCAGAAGAAGTAGAAACAAGGATTCAACAGTAGGTCCTTTTGAAAATGTCACCCATACTCCTGAAGGAATTTCTGGGACTATGCATGCCACTGCAAACAAGAGGAATATCAACATTTGAGATGGTTTTCAAGAACATATTCTTGCTTTGCTTCTTGGGCAACAAAAACAGATCTATCTTTCTAGTAAAAGGAAGGAGTCCTTCTCCTTGGCCCATGGGCAGTAGATGGATGAGGAAGGCTACTTTGAAATAAAACAATCCCTTGATAACTATTGCTATCTGGTGCCAGAAGCAGAGAGAGAGTGAGATGTCTTGTAGAGGTTATGAATGCTGTCTTTTCCATATTTTACCCTTCTTCATCATGCCTAGTGATTTAATAGATGGAAAATCATAGAAATGGTATGGGTTGGAAGGGACTTTAATGGCTGTCTAGTTCCAACACCCCACTACCTACACACACACACTGGTCAGGACACCTTCTACTAGACCAGGTTGTTTAAAATGTCATCCAGCCTCTCAGCCTTTCCCCATAGGAGAGCTGATTTGTCCCTTTAATCACCTTCATGTCCCTCCTCTGGACTTGCTCCAACAGGTCCCTGTTCCTCCTGTGCAGGGGACCCTAAAGGTGGATGCAATAAGTCAGGCAGGAGGTTGGCCCAGCTCAGGTGCAGCACCTTGCCCTTGGCCTTGTTAAATCTCATGAGGTTTCCATGGGCTCTCTTCTCTAGCTTGTCCAGGCCTCTCTGGATGGTATCTTTTCCTTCAGGTGCATCAACTGCACTATTCAGTTTGGTATCATCTAGCAATTTGCTAAGGATGTGTTTAATCCTTTCGTCTCTGTCATTGATGCAGACACTGAATTGCACCAGTCCCAAAACAGACCCCTGAGGGTCCTGTCAGGAGTCTGAGCAATTGACTACTCCCCTCTGGGCACAACCATCCAACCAATTCCTCATCCAAACATTCTACCCATCAAATCCTTCTCTTTCCAATTTAGAGAAAAGGATGTTTCATGGGACTGTGTTCAAGGCTTTCAGAAATACAGATATGACATAACTGCAGCCCTTCCCTTGTCCACTGACTTAGTTACTCCATCATAGAAGGCCACCAGGTTGATCAGGCAAGGCTTATCCTTGATGAAGTCATGATGGCTGTCCCAAATCACCTCCCTGTCATCCATGTGCCTTAGCACAACTTCCAGAAGGATCTGTTCCATGGTTTTTTGGGCATAGAGAGGAGGTTGACTGGTCAGTAGTTCCCAGGGTCCACCTTTCTACCCTTTTTAAAGATGGGTACTATGTTTTCTTCTTTCCAGTAATCTGGGACTTCTCCTGATTGCTATGATGTCAAATATGATGGAGAATAGTTTGGCAATGACATCTTTCTATTCCCTCAGGACTCTGGCATGCATCTCACCAGGTACCATGGACCTGTATACAATGCAATTCCTCATGTGGTCACAAACCTGTTCCTCACTCACAGTGGGAAGCACTTTGCTCCCCCAATCCCCTTCTTGCATTCCACTCACTTGAGAGATGTGGAAAAAGATGTTCCCCTTGAAAACTGAGGCAAAAATATTGTTGAATACCTCATCCAGTTTGTCATCCATTGCCTGCAGCTTGCCATCCTTTTTTATTGGGGAGGCAGGGGGAGGTGATGGGGTGGGGGGCATGGGGGAAAGGGGCAACAGATGCCTTCTTTGACCTTCCTCCTCTGTCTGGCATACCTGCTCTTCCATTTTTTTCATCTTTTGCCAAATTCAGCGTCAGATGCACCTTAGCCTTCCTCACCCCACCCCTACACAACTGGACCGTGTCTCTAAACCCTTCCCAGTATACCCTGCTTCCATTGCCTGTGCATTTGCTTTTTGCCCTTCAATTTGACTAGCAGGCCCATACTCAGCCATGCTGAACTCTTACCTTCCTTGCCCAATTTCTTGTGTTGGGGAAGATGAAATGGGGTATGAGCAAAAAAAATAAGAAACTAAGAAGCAAGTGACAAAATACACAGAGAAGTGATCAGAACTTGGGTTCTAGAATGACAATGAGAAAAGAATTGAGAGAAAAGGGAGAAATAAATAGAGAATCAAGGAAGTGAGCTGAAAATTATGCACAAGTCTAAAGGGAAGGGTTAAGGAAATGAAGGGAAAATAAAGTAACAAAAAGGAAAAAAGTACAAGACAGAATTAAAAAAAAATCATACTAAAATTTGTCACTTTCTTAGATCTGGGGGAGGGATAAATAGTACTGTGGAGTAATATGGGGAGGGAGATGAAACAGGAAGGGAAGAACATAATAAAAGAAGTGAGTGCTTAAGTAGAAACTGTGAAACTGTTTCTTTTGTAGAACAAAATTGCCAAGAGAGGCAAATAATTATATCTTTCAATACCTTCAGTCATAGATTTAAAACACTTCACTTTTCTTTTAAAAATATGACACTTCTTTTTTTTACATTCAAAAGTATCCCAAAGTGATAAACTAATATTCTAATTCTTCCTGACATGATTTTAGTGCTTAAAACCCCCCAACCAAACAGTTACTAACACTCCTGATTTTTTCCTTTTGTTCTTCCTTTCCTATTTTCTTAAGCTTGCAGTAATAATATGAACAGTTAGCGTTCAAAAAAAGCCTCCTGGCCAAGTAGTCTCAGCCTTGACAATGGAAATCTTCCTTTAGGTGTGAGATGTAGAATGTTAAATTTATTTCTTTATTTAGCATCTCTCTTAGATTGTCAATGTGGATTCCACAAGCAAATGCTGTAGCAGCATCAAAACTCTCTCTTCATCCCAGCTTCAACTTTCTTTTTTATGTAATTTCTTGCAGTGTATGAAACTGAGCTATTGAATCTGCACCGAGTAAGGCTTCTTCCCTTACCCTACTCACAGGGAAGTACTTCATTCAGTATATAGAGGGGACAGTCAGTGCTGGGATAGGAACCCATGGCCCCAGGCATCCTAAATGGGATCCTGGGACATGCCCATGGACAGGGGGCATGGAAGAACAAGGGGGCTGGGCAGGGGCAGCCTGGATGGGCCTGGGTCTGGGCTGTACTTTTCGTCCTTTTTGTTACCTTATTTTCCCTTCATTTCCTTAACTCCTTCCCTTTAGACCTGTGCATAATTTCCAGCTCCCTTCCTTGATTATCTATATATGGCTGATGATTTGCTTGAGTTTTACTGAAATTTAGACAGGTTTGCATGATGCAAATAAGGACAAGTGGTGATAACATCCCCTTTTTAAAATTTCTCTGACATCCAATTTAATTTCCTTTCTATGTCATGTGGTTTCTGGAAATCCATCTACATTCTTAGATACAGAATACGCTACATAGAAACCAGAAACAGGTCTTTTACTTTTCTTCATACTGTTTAACAGGATGCAAATTATATTTTTATTCATTCGAAGATTTTATTTATTTTTCATTTAAATTGATTTATTGACTTGTGCTGTTTGGTTTTTTTGTGTGGTTTTTTTTTTTTTTTTTTGCTTTTGTTTTGTTTCTTGTTGTTGTTGTTGTTGGTTTTGGTTTTGGTATTTTTTGAGGAAGTGTGTCTATGGCCAAAAAAACATCCATTATCTGCAAAATGGATGGATATAAAATGAATTTGTCTGATTTAAGTCATTTATGCTAAATGGCACCAATAAAATTCAAGAAAATCCATAGTTTTACTTGAATACTTTGTACAATTTTTTAGGCAATTTAGTAGTCTCTCATCACTGCTGCTATTGTTAGAGCTGATTCCTGAAGCTGTAACTTACTCCAAAGTACAAGATTGGAAGCACCACCTAATATCAGCTGACACATGTGCCTACTTCATTCATTAAACTGTTTGCTCACTTTTTTACTGGTCTAAGATAGAAATAGTCCCACCAAACATATCCATAGTAAAATGTAATAAATTAGAGCATTCTTGCCCATAGTATCCAAATCCTCCAGTGTGGTTGGGTTATCATTTGCATTTGTTTTGTCCTTACAGCAAAAAATCAGTGGCCAGTCTCAACTATTTTCTTAATGAAGGCATATCTAAGAAATTTAATCTTAAATTTAAAACTTAATTCCCTCATTCATCCATCAAAAAATTCTGAGCTTATTAATTGATTTAAGTGAAACTTATGATAAATATACTGGAATATTTAATATCCCTGTAATCTTGAATGTGTTTCTCTTAGCAGCAGAACTCATTACTTTTTCAAGAATTAGTTGTATGTGGATAGTAACTAATCACCATAATCCTAATTTTCAAAGTTCTACTAATCTTTGAGATTGTGTCTTTCATTTTTAAAGAATGTTCTAATTTTACATGTCACTGATTAATTTCAGGTGTCTCATCAGGCACTTGTCAATGAAGATTAAGCAAAAAAGATCACCTTCCCATCAGCTGATCTTCAAATAACTGGTGGAACAATTTAGGCTAGGAGAATTCTGCTCCCCTGCACAAGTAATCAGCCTCTTTGCTCCTACTCCTCCATCAAATAAGGAGGAAGCACTGCCTGTGCAGGCACAGCTATGGTACTCAGAAACTGAATTCTGGTTCTGGAGACTGCTGTTCTGTAAGGGAATTTGAAGAATAGCCACCTATTTGTGTTCACTTAAACACAGATGGAAAACTATTATTATTATTATTATTGTTATTATTATTATTAATAACAATAATAGTTTTTTCCCCTGGGTCCTTTCTTACAGGATGATGCTTCTTTCACCATTTTACTAGGAATTTTATGGACGTGAGTTCCTCTTCTAGCAGCTGGAAAAAAAGGGGACAACAAGTCTTTGGGGGACATATTTTGCCAGACACCTTTTTTTGCTAAAGTTTGCACCTGTCTTTTAACTGGAAAAGTGTAATAAGGTGCCTCATGTTTTGTAATGCATGGTCTCTATTCATACTGTATGGACTCCTCTTCAGCTGAGGTTTTCATCTCCCCTGCTTCATTCATATGCCAGAGTCTGTTTTGGATTGTTGGCCTGAAAAGAGGGAATAGGAAAGCAAAGCCCTTTTAAACAGGTGACTTCCTACAGAGGTAAACAGATAGATAAAGAGCACTAGAAAGTTATGATACATAGTATGTATAATAATTGTCTCTAACTCTCTGGATAATCATTATAGACTTGTTTCTGTCCCGGGCAAGAGCAGCAGTAGGCTGCTGTGTGATTTGTCCTGTGGGGATGGGAGTCTAGCTATGGTTAGTGATGATATATTGAGAAGTATGAAAATTTTATTACAAGCTAATGAGTACTCTGAGATCAGCTCAGTTGGTCAGAGCACAGTGCTAATAATGCCAAGGTTGTGGGTTTGATCCTTGTATGGGCCTTTCACTTAAGGGTTGAATTGATGATCCTTGTGAGTCCCTCCCAAATCAGGATATCTGTGATCTGTGGTATCTGTTTCTCATAAGGACAATTTTTTTTTGAGAGAGAGGAAAATTCCACAGGTGAACCAATAGATCCACTTAGCAGAAAGGTATGAGGTCATAGACTTGTGTGCAAAAAACAAATTCATAACAACAAACCAGCAATCTTCTGGATAATTTTGTGGAAATGGTCTGTTTGCCTTTTCCACCTGATAGTCATGAAATTCTCTTTTCAAATCCTCAAGAAAGATAAAACTGAAGCAGTCCTCATTTTTCAAAGTTGTCTCATCAACATCTTATAAAAGAAAAAACAATAAATGTTTCACCTCTGAAGTTGCCTTCTGTAATTATTTATCTGCTTTCATTGCAGCTGTTATACCTCCCTAAGACTACAAAACTGGTATTGCAAAAGTGGTTTGACTGGGCTTTTAATGAGTTGCCTCAAGGTGAGATTGAAGAAAGCAATGACACAAGCCTAGCTGCAGACTATGAATAGTTATATATCAGCTCTTTTCAGCATCTGATAGGGCAAAAATGTGGAAGTAAACTTAGTTGATATTCTCCTGGACAATTTGAAATAATTGTTTGTGTAGAAGTGCAAAACTTGTCCTTTTCTTTTTTTGTCTGTGTCTTCTCTATAAAAACTCACATGAAAGAGGAACTATTTAACAAAATCTCTAGTTGGAAAAGTTGCCTTCATAATATCTGTGTGAAAAAGAGTTATTCAAGACACGTTACAAGATCTCTCTTCTCTGCCTAAAAGCTGCTGACAGATTAAAGAAGGAATGTTTCTAGCTGGGAATGTATTTTATAGTAAGCAGACACTTTTATTCTTTTATCTGTTTTCTTAAGGAGTGAAAAGGGAAGAAGACAAAGGAGAGAGGACTGGATTGTAGCAGATGTGAAACTAAATAAGAGACAATGATAGACAATGCCATTATACTAATTATAATGGTTCCTAACTATAACAACTAAATAAGAGACAATGGAAAAATATAATGGTTGTGAATTAATTCTAGTGGAATTTCTGATGAAAAACTTTGATGCAGTATCACTGGGTCATAGGCATTCAGCATAGGAATCAAAATCAAGTAAATTGAGCAAGTAACAAAACTCTGTTGCAGCACTTACCTTAGATTGATGCGCTTCAATCCACTGGCATACATCCTGAGCTGTATCCTGGTCTCCCAGTACTAGGGTCACATCATTTCACCTCATAGTACCAGTCCCTATAATATGCACTTCTGCATGAAAAAGAAAATTGAGTCATGGCTCTGATGGCAAGAAAGAGTTAAATGGTTAATAGTGAAGCTAACATACTTTTCTGTGCTTCTAGTTGCCCAAACTTCATTTCAAGCATCTGCTCCCTGGCATTCACTCAGTTCCAAACACTATTATGCTGATAGCTGTTTGTCAAAGCACAAAGGGAGGAAGTATAAAAAACAGTTAAAAATATAAAATAAAAATTATGAATAAACAGATTATACATAAAACTGGAACATCAAGATATTCCTATCAGTGAGCTGGGGGAGGTTAGGGAAATAGAAGTATTTCTAATTTTCTCTAGAGCTGTAAATTAATTGTGCATATATGTGTATATATAAAGCAAGATTTTTTTCCACTTTATTTTTGACACTTCAGTCCTATCCTCTCATCAGTTATTATTTTAAAGATAAATATTCATTAATGAAGTGTAATGACACCATAAAATTTTGTGTTCATCTTTACAAAAATGATATTTTTGGGTCAGTTACTCTCATACATATAAACTAACTGCCCAATTGCCAGTTTGGAACCCCCTTTTTCTCTGAAACAGTGGCATTTTTGAGATTAATTATAGATTAAAAACAATATTACCCCACAGCTCTCACTGTTGACTTTTTTGAAGTGACTGTGTGAAGTAATGGATGAATTAATGAAATGATCTTATCTGTCTTCCCAATACATTCTTTCAATTCAGTGTCACCCTTTCTTTTCTTTTTTCCTTTTTCCCAGTAAAGGGAGACCTCATAGAATAGAGAAGTATTGTACTGCCTGTGAGATTGCTAAGGAATGGGACAAAGGAAATGTGTTTTGCTGAATCAGTGCAGAAATGTTCTTAATATTTTTCCATCAGAAAATGGAGGAATCATGAAGTGACAAATTTTTAGGGGATTTGGGGGATGAAGAAACAGATGCAATTGTGTTTGAGCATCCCAACTGATGCTTACTGCTGGGTAACAGATTTTGGCAAATGTTGATGACACTGTGAATCACTGATATGAAGCTTTTCTGAAAACATAACTTCTGCTATTATTCATTAATATATCATTAATGAATATATTAATATATTCATTAATAATTATAATATATTAATCATCAATATATCATTAATATTGCTTGGAAAGCCTCTCTTTATGCCTATTCTGAGTTCTAGATTAGACCCTCAACTTGTCTCCTAACCCCATAACTTTAGACAATGGCATATCTCTCCCCTTTTTTGGACTAACCTTTCATATATCATTCCTAGTCTTCTCTCCTTTTATTTTCTTTTAACCTTCCAACACAGATCTTGTTTTCCAAGATTCTTGCTCTTGCATTTTACTTTTTAATTCATGTATTCTAGATATGACCTTTCATTAGAAGCTTTAGCAGTGTTGAATGAAAAGGTTTAATTCCTTGCCTTTTGTGGTGTACACAAAACTCATTCTAAAGAATACCTGTTAAAATGTCATTCGCCTTATTTTCAGTAACACATATTTTTGTGATGTGTATATTCTACTGTCACAACTTTTTCTGCACTGCAGTTTTTGAGATAGCTGTTGCCCAACATATTTTTTTTATATAAGATTTTTCCTACTTAGATTAGTTCTTTACTCTTGTAATTATGGAACATTGCATCTATAATTTCCTGAATTTATAAGCATAATTTGAAATCCTATCCCGTTTCCAAAGTCTTTGCTTTCTGGTTTGGTGTCATGCCTATTTTTAAGATATGTACTTTCCTGTTTGAATTGTTTATATCATTTCCATAAATAGTAATTGGATAATAAATATCAAATAGGTGAGACCACTGTGTGAGCTAAAATGCTCTCTTTACTTTGAGATTAAACAGTAACTAAATTCATTTTTTCAAGTTGTTTTTGTTTCTGTTTTTCTTTTTCTGTGGTTATTACTACTCAAACTGCTATCAAATTAGCATTAGTTTGATAACAAACACAAGCATTACTAAAGTCAAAAAAGATTGCATCTACATTTTCCTTTGTCTTCTAGGAAATTTGACCTATTAAGGGGTAGCAAGACCATTTTGAATAAAACTTGGCAATGACTAACAAATCTTGGCAGTTCATTATTACTTGTTTATTCTTGAGGTTCTTGCAAATTGATTAATAACATAGTTCTTATTATTTTTACAGGCATCAATATTACATATTCAGTTGTGCTTATGCCTCCTTTAAGTTTTTTATTTCCTACTCCCTCCCTTTTCCTCTAATGGATACTTGTTTTTTGTCTTTTTCAGTCCACTGAGTCTTTACGTCATCCAGGAAAACTGCTTAAACCAGTTAAGTGATTCTCATCAAGGAATAACTTGAAAAATCTAAGTTATCTTCATACAGTTGGTCTGGGTTAGTTTTTTTTGTTTGTTTGGTTGGTTGTTTTTTTTTTTTTTTTTTTTTTTTTTTTTTTTTTTTTTACTGTAATATTGCCTCTTTTCTTCACCCTTGTTATCAATATTAACCATAATAAGTGAACTAAATGTGAGCTAAACTGTCTTTATTGAATAAAGCAATCAAACTGAAGAAAGAACACTCTGGCTTTCTCTGTCTCCTGCAATAGCTCGCCTTCTCCCTTTAACAAACAAGACCTTCTTTCTCTCATCCTGTCATTATATCTAATGCATTTCAGAGCATTTCCTGATTGCCCTTTATGTTTTCTTCCAGCTGTATATCATTTTGTGCTGTAAGTTTTTGTGCCTATCCCTCCATCATATGCTATTCTTCTACATTGTTTTTTTGGCAATGAGTCCTTGTTTCAATTGTGCACAACTTCTTCCTTTCTTCCTCCCTCCACTTCAACCACTGAAGAGCTTCCTCTGGAAATGGTGTCTTACCATATCCATCAGCCATTTTCTGCAATAGCATAGGTTATCTTCAGACTTTGCAGCCTTATTATAATCAACTACTCCATGGCACTAAAGAAAATCTACAAAACCCATTATTAAAAAAAAATAAATACATGAACTGAAGCCAATAATTCTTAAGGCTGTATCAGAAAATTATTTTAAATGATTATTCATAGTTGTATATAAAAACATTTATTAAAACATAGTATGATAGACATATCTACATAGATTCCATAAATTAAAGTAGTGCCTCTACCATCAATAAACAGTGAATGATATTAATTCTCATGAAAGAAAATAGCTTTGCTTATGGCTCAAGTCCTGCAGTGTGCATACTCTGTGTAATGAAAAGGGTGAAAAAATAGTCAAAAGAATAAAGACATGAACGTTCCAACCAGTCTCTGATCATCTTTAACTAAGATGGTGAGACAGGGCATTGACTCAGGTGGTCTTGTGGGGCTATTTAATTTGTGTTTTCCTATGAGAAGCTTTGAAATCTCAAAGGGTTGTATATGATTAAGCAGGTCCTTCACCCTTCACTAGTGAGCAAATCCTTTTTTTGAGTTTCATAAATAAACTCAAATATTGCAATTAAATATTGCAACCCAAGAGAAAATGGGTGTTAAACAAAGAAGCAATTGAGATTTTACAACACAAATTTAATGCTGAAATAATGTGGAAAGTTCTGTATTTGTGTGGTTAAAATAAATAGACAAAATTAAAAATGCCTTAGGTCTTGATGGAAAGAAACATTTATTATAAGTGAACAAACCCCAAGTCTTTTCTACCATTTAAAGGAAGATAAAGCAGATTCTAGTTTCAGATTCTACTTCTAGATCAGAAAAAATACACTCAATCATATATCTTAATTTTTAAGTGTAATGATGTCACATTTGATCAGAAAATTTGATATTTTCATTACTTGATACTTGAAGGTGTAAAGAAAAAATGTGTAGAAAGCTTAGTTGGCTGATATTTGTTGAGTGTAGAATAAAAAATAGGAATTATTGTTTATTTACCTGTTTATACACACCCTGTGCATCAATTCTCAATTTTGAGTTCAGTAACCCCTTCTTCTAGCTCCTGTCACTCAAATTCAGATGACCTCACATAATGGCATAACTCCCTTATGGCACAGCACAATGTCTTGTGTGAGAGAGGCATTGCTGATACAGGAAAAATAAGGAAATATGGCTAGATGTATAAGATGGATCACTTCCTTCTAAAGGAGGATGCAGTCATTGAAGTGGCTTATGGACTCAAGACATAAACAAACATTAGGGGGTTTTGATTAATTGTTTCTGCTTCTTGGCTTATCAGTTGCCAGCCAAGATTCAGATGAGAGCAATGAATTATAGAAAGTCCACCCTAATTTTTAAAATACCTTTTTAAAAAGTTGTAGGCTCTTGGTCTAAAAATGTGTTACCATACCTCAGTCCACAGTCCACAACCATAGCTCCTGACTAAATGCAGCAATTAGTGATCCTTTTTCAAGTGCTGAACAAGCCAAGGAAAAGATGAATGAACAAGACTGTTAGACAACAGGAAAGAGTTGCAGTCTGACTGTAATGCAAAGGCCTGGTTAAAAATTTGGATTTGTCTTCTGGTGCTTCTTCTCCTGAGCAGAACTGGGTGCTCTACCACATAAGGCCACCAGAGGTTTCATTTTCTATACTGGAAAACTGTCATGGTTTTGCTTATAACTCGGTTTGAATAGCTATAAACTCTCAGCTGTTTCAGAAGCCCAGGGGCACCACTCCACTCTCTGTAGCTGGTCAATGATTGCCTTCATCACCTGGCAATTCTCATTTTATATTGCAGCAGACAGCTTCTCATTTTCCTGGATCAGTGGTCAGCCACTGCAATATTTACTTTAGCTCTGCCAAAGCAGAAGAAACAAGACTTACACCAACAGAAGAATTACACCAACACTGCAGCATCTGTGCTTGTAGCCATTTCTAGCAGAGAGACTGGTAAACATGGAGGCTCAGAGCATGAATGTTACAAGGGGGATTATTGGAAATTAAAAGCTGCAAAAATGAAAAATTTCAGTAAAAGAATCATCTGCTTGAAATAAGAAAATATAACTGGCAACTGTCACTCCACAATGCACTATAGATACATTTGACAAAGAATCAGCTGTTCAACACTGATGTGGAGCAGTCTGGTACATATCTGGTGCATCTTTTGTGATGGAAGATGATATGCTCATAGTACACCAACCAAAGGTCTTCATAACTTTGTCATGTCAAATGACATCTGTTTTGATACTTCAGCTACTGAAAAAAATCTTTGACAATAGGCATGGTTTTTTCACCTACTCTGTAATTTCTGAATTGATTGATGAACATTTTCAACTAGGTAGAAAAAGACACAGAAAATACTCTTTTGTTTTGTTTTATTTTTAATGATAAGTCAATTTTAGCAACAGTTTTTCTCCAAGCAACAATACAAAATAAAGCATTGCTCAAATGCTTAGAGATGTAACCAGAAGAGGGCATGAACAAGGCTGAAGAGTAGCTGTATCCAGAGCAGATGTTTTTGGACCCTGACCTCACCCAACCATCCTTTTATACTAAGCATTGACAAGAATCTTGTTCCCACACACAGAATGAAGCAGAGAGGGACAATGATGTGTAGAGGAATCCCAATAACACAGAGACAGGAGTCCTGACCCAATCCCCCAGGGCATTCCAGGAGGACATCAGCCCCATGGGTGGAAGTGATTCCTACCACTGTGGATCTCTGGGAGAGCTACTGGTAGATTGACTAAACCAACCGTCTACATTGTGTGCATTATTAATGGAAAGGAAAATAGAGAAAGTAGAAAAAGTGTGAGATATTTGCTAACTATTGCAGCTTATAGGTAAGTAATAAAAAATAAAGGTGTTTAAATGCATCCATAAAATACAAAATAATCCTTGAAATTTACAATTTTGGTCAACCTGAGGCAAAAATGTGTTATTAATGTCATAGATTTTTAACTCCTGTTTTATTAGTGTTGAGATGAAATGACTATATTTAAGATAAAATTTTAAAAATGCCTTATTTTCTTTGAAAAAAAAAAATCTTAAATGAAAAGGTTTGGATGCATGTTATTTTAATGTAGAAAAAATAAAATAATATTTTTTGTTCAGGCAACCAAATTGCTTGAAGTTCTTATTTTTAGATTCATTATTGTTCATATTGAATTATTGAATTATTGAATCAGTTGCATTATTATTGGTTTTTGGTTTTTTTTTTGGTTGGTTGATTTGGTTTGATTTTCACTTTAGATTTTTCTATGAAGTTTCAGCCATCTAAAAATTAACTTGTGCTTGTGAATGCATTCAAAATTGACAAGTCCCAAAGACAATATTTTAAATCACAGGGATCATTTTTCATACAGTAGAAAACAGGAGTAACTGAGCTTCCAACTCCCCAAAACACTTTTTACTTATCAAGGGAAAGGGCAAGAGTGTGGCAAAGAGAGAAGTGGGAAGTAGTTGTGCTCCACTGCCCAGGTACAATATGTCAGAGAAAGGATTAGATTTTTGTTTTTATTTCAGATAACTTCATAGTTTTTTTCCAGCCTTTAGCAGCTAAAAACACTAGAGACTAATGTCTTGGTTGGATTCACAATCAAAGCCTAACATTTTCTGAGTAGTAGGAATTGTCACTATTAGTCGATTTTATTGTCCTATGGTAAATTTATCATTCTTCTCATTGCTCACACAGGGATTTACTGATCCTTGTTTGAAGGAAAGGCTGGTATTTGATGATGTAGGAGAAGTGTTATGCTCCTATATTTCCCTCTGTTTTTTCCTCTTTTCATGAATTCTATCCTCTCGAGAAACCAACTCACACCATGCCCTGAGGCCTGACTTATGCTGGCATGTGTGTCTAAGAAAACATCTTGAGCAGGAGTATTTTCTGTTCCTAGAAAATGTTCAGCTTTACTGTGAAGTGATGCAAAAACAGCTCATCTTTGCAGAGGAAGGTAGTGTCTGGTTGGGCATCTAGAAGTCTGGTAAAGGGTTCTCCATTCCTGCTTCCTGGAGCTGCTGCACCCTTTAGTGACACTGAAAAGAATTGAGAGAAAAGTCATGATCCTCTTATAACTTGGTGATATTTGCCATAACAAAGACGTTATTCTGTATTGCACCATTTTAATTAAGATTTCATCAAATGACAGAATATAAGCCAATCAAATCTGCTGGGGTGTACTCTTATTTCATCATAATATATGGTGCGTGGTTTACTTGCAGATGGTTTGTTTTAAAAGTACAGCTTTTGAATCATGACTTTCATTTATGTAGATCTTAAATAGCTAGAATATTTCCATTTCCCAGGGAGCTGGATATATGGTATGAGGGAGCCTGTCTTTCAGCTGTTTATTTAAGTGGTAGCCAGTTGCATTTAGTCTTGTCATTTGACAAATTTTTAAGTACTGCACCGAGTATAAGTTTTGGGATTTTTTTGTCCAAAATACCATTGGGGAAAATGCTACTGGTCTCCTTTTCCTATGAGTCTAATAAATACCAACATTTGTTCACTATTTTCTTACTCTGAAAAAGTCGAGGAACAGCTGTTGAACTTCAGACAACAAGAACAAATCAGCAGAAGGCTGAAATTTCAATAAGAGTTCTTTCAGAGGTGGGAGGCAAAGACCACACTTCACATATATGAGCAGGAGAACTCCAGTAGCAGCACGGATGCCAATGCTCCATCATGATGGAGATGAGGTGTTATCAGGTGGAAAGAACTGGTTGTAATTTCAAAAATTACATTGGCATAACTGGACCAAGATTTGCCAGCATGGCTCTGGCAGAGAGATCTTCCTCAGTCCTAATGTGTACTGTGGTGAGTACCATTAAAATCTATAAGTTCAAATATTCAGATTAAAAATTCAATTTCCTGCCTAAGGTTTCAGGTGGTATGATGATATATAGGTATTTTTGTTTTAACAGTTCTCCTCAAAAATCTGGTTTTTGGGGTTTGGAGGGTTCTTCACAGCTTTCTTAGCAAAGCGGAGGGCCCTCATAAAAAGGGCCTGATAAAAAAAAGAAGTAGTGAAAAAAGTCTGTTCTTCCTAAAAACTGACTGAAGAAAATTAAACTTTTGAAATAACTAAATGAATACTACAAGTCAAACAAAAACCTAGAAACCTTCCCTGGTTACATTTAAATAATCTAAAAACTGTGTTAGAGGAAGGAAGTGCTTTCAGAGGAATTTCTTTTTCTTGAGGTCAGGGACAGAAGTTTTCAACTGCCCATGCAATTCCCAACTCACACCAGGCACTCTGTGGCTCTGTCTATTATATTGAATAATGAATAAAAACAGGGACTCAAGGTACTTTTGAGTTATGTCATTTCCACTAAGGCGAGTGTTAGCTGAAGTAATGTTTACAAAGTAAAAGGCAGCTTTGTCCTAGATCAGAAAAAAACCTGGATAAAAAAAGTGACTTCTGAAGGCCTCTCATACAAAGGGATTACAAACCAGTTTAGATTTAGGGTTTAGTTTATTCACAGGGAAAAATCTTTTCTGTCTTTGATTAGGACTGCACTACCACTGATGTTGTCAAGCTCCAAGGCAAAAAAAAATCTAGAAAAATAAAATAATTTTAGAGCTCATATTTTATAGATGCTGTTTTGGAGTTAGATCACACAGAATTAAGACATCGGACCCTTCTCCCTCTCATCAGCTGTTTAGTAAGGTGTGTGCCTACACATCACAACATTCTCTAGGACCTGTAGCAGTTAAACATATCGACTGTGGGTTTCCTAATAAAATAATCTGCCCTAAACTCAAGTCTGATTAAAATAAATATTGGCAGGATATCTATTGCACCTGAAATTTCTGTTTTCATCCAGCTTACTTGATACCACTGTATTTATTTCAGCCAGCTTAGAAAAAATTGAACCAGTCTCAGGACCCAGATGAAACCCAGAAAAATAGCCCCACTCATACTGTTAGGAGCTGAGGACAAGCTGCAGCTTCCCTGGATTCAGAACTCTTTTCATATTGAACCATAGCAGAAGTCACAGTTTAAATCTATTTATGGAATTGGCCTCTTGAGATTTCTCTCCCAACTTTCCTTGGTAGGTAATGGGAGCTCTAGTTAAGAGAAGTGATGCAGATTTTGCTGCAGCTCTGGATAGCACTACTGGTGTAATATCCACTACAAGGACACAAGGTAGCTACAGTCTCAACCTTGGCAGGAAATCCAAGGAAAATTGTGTTCCACAGCAGCAGGCAGGGACAGACTGTCCCTTCCTCTTTCTACCTATTGGAAACAAACAGTTCAGAAATTACTAAAACTGTTATAAGAGTGATGCAATTTCAACAGTGATCTACTGCATCATTGTTTTGATTTAGTGAAAAACAAGCCTATCCAAAAGGCAAAGAATGTATGTGAAGTAAAACACAGTCAAAATCAGTGGCATAACATAAAGGTCCTTTGAAGGTACCGAAAACAAGGCTTTGCTCACTACCCAACACAACACACTCATCCTGGTTTCCCAGAAGAGTCTTGCAGAAGAAGGTGTCCTTTTTAGCATGACCTAGAGGTCAACTAATTCTATCACTGTAGAAGGATGGGAAAAGCAAGTTCTGGAGTTCAGAGCCTTTTGGCAGAACACTCTGTCTCACCCCCTCACAATTATATCAGGGCTCTGTTAATAACTCAGGCAATTTCCACTGCCATACTGTTCACCTGAAAAACAATATCTGTGATAAAGGGAGACTTCCAGGAAGCACAAAATAAGTGTTTATGGGTACAAACAAAATATATTCTTTTTTCTATGGCTAATATTGGTTTAGCACCCTGCTATTTCTTGTTATGAAAAATGATGGTTATTAATTAAATATTGCTAACACAAAACCTTTGTGCTTGGAAAATGTATGGTTATCCGAAAACAGAGATTTTGTTTATTCTTTATATTGTGGTAGCACCTAGAGGCCAGAGCTTCACTGTGCAAGGCATTGCAAAAGTATACAGAAGGGGCTGGCTCTTGCTTTGAGGAATATATTGTAAATGTAAGCAGCAAGGGAGTAATGCAGTGAAGTGCAGTACAAGAACAAGCAACAAGCAATGTGGTCAGTATGAAAAAAGTGATGGCAATGACTCATCCGTTGAACTGTAGTTGGGTTTTGTAAAGCCCTACATTGGACAAAACTTCCCAGGATTTATTTGGAAGAAGCCTTTGGACCCTAGACAGGTTTTGTGAGGAATTACATTGAGCGTGCGGTGTGTTGGATGCATACACTAGCATCCCTCACCAGCTTCACTTTTTAAATATTTTGATAGGATTTTCATTATCTTTTCATCAATGACTAGTAGTCTGTGATTAAAAATGGGCTTGAAGATGGTATTCCCCTATATAAAAAGTCAACATAGGACATAGGATTTACAGATGTGCTGAAGAATGAGAATTCTGGGTTTTCAAGTTTTTCTTTTCCATGTTAACTAACATGTCTGAAGAAAAGTTATTGACAGTGTTGAATAGCCCTAGAACTACATCGTTCCTGTCTTCTGCCTTTGTGTACTGAGTGAAGAAAAAGTGAAGAAATACTATGGTTTCAAAAGATGCCATGAGCTCATGGAGAATATTACTACTGGTAACTGTTTAAACTTCAGAGCAAATGCTCTCCTATTCTCAGCTGGAGAATGTTATTAAACCTGACAGCGGCTTAAGACATGGGGTCAGATTTGGGGGCTGAGTGTTAGTAATGGATTTGGTTCAAGTACTGAGTACTTGTTGTGGAGGAAGTTTATTGATGTCAATGGAGCAGTTGTGGAGGAAGTTTATTAATGTCAGTGACCATCTTTTTCTATTTTTCATAAAACAGCTGTGAGAACCTCCCTGGAAGTGGGTGACATTTGGATGGTAAGCTAGCTCAGCCTAAGAAACTCAGAAAGTTGCAAGTTTCATGATATTTGTCACATGCCAACATTTTTCTGTGGCAGCAAGTATTCCATGGAGCATTATTCTTTTCATAATCAATGGCACTGGACAGCTTTCTAATGTCTTCCCTGAACACCTTCCAAAACTATCTGGCTGGCTGGGAAATACTCAGTGATACACAAAGCTCACATATGCCAGCTGTTGACCCATCTGCGGTGCCTGGCATAGGTTCTCCTTACATGGACTGGCATGAGATGGAAACTGCAGCCCACAGTTTGGGAGGACAGTCAGACCCATGTCCAACTGTCGCAATAGGACACAAAATAAGGACACAGACTCATTCTCAGAAGGCTGAAGATGACTCCAATCTGTGTTTATTGCTCCGGAACACTTCCCTTTATACTATTTTACAAAGAATCCACCCAAGGGGTGGAAGAAAGACACACTTTTTGGACCACATTGGTCAAGTCAGCGGGACATCAAACAAGGTCTCTCCTAGAGAAAGGAATGCAAAAAACCAGGATACTGTTAGAAAAACATGTCCCTTGTATACAGAACAGTGTCTGGGAAAGAGTTTTAGAAAAATCAAAACATTGCAGGCACGAACCATGACTACATCCAACAGCCCTGAAACAGGACTGGCTTGTCATGTATCACCTGTAAGTCCCACCTCACTTTTCTTGTTGTAATGAAATAGGTAAGGAACAGAAGGGTTAAGAACTCAACTTTACAATGTAAACACAAAGTCACACACATAAAATAGATGACAGAAGGCTTTGCAATGTATGTTCAGCCCCTTTTTGGTCCAGCAATACTGTCTAATTTCATTCATCTCTTTTAATTCATCCCTTATCTCTTCTAAATTACATTTATCTATTTCTAAACTGCTACATTTTCACTACAGATAGTTGGATAGTTTTCTCCTAAATCCTCACAAATTCACTATGTGAATATGTGGTAGAGTCACTATGAAACAGGCTATCACAAATCTTGAGAAATCTTGGTAGCCATTGGCAGAGGTATCTTTATAGACTCATTGCTTCAGACCTAGCCTTACTTCACCAACATGTTTTTCTGATTGTTTCTTTTGAAACATTTTTTCTATGTATGAAGTCAGAAAAAAACTGTCAGATGAAGAGATGAGACAATGCAATTATATTAATTTGATGAGAGTATGACTAATACAAGCCATATTTTTATCACAGATAATTGAGGGTTGTTAACTGTACAAGTGTTTCTCGTATCAAACCTGGTGAGTTCTGGAGAAGACCAGTTCAGCAGTACATACTGCATTTCAGACAGCAAAACGGTAGTACACCATGAAGACAGTTGGAGATAGGATTTTCTTCAATGGCATACTACTGTTAGTGGAAAGTTAAAGTTTTCTTCTCCCATCAGCTTTCCTCTGAATATAAAAACAATATCAGCAGATATTTGATAGCAAAGGCTCTGTATCTGAGTGCTGGTTTTCCCACTTCCCTGCTGTTTCAAAGCCTTCATTTTCCTTCCAGCATTACCACTGGAAGCAGTGAGGAGGGGAGCAAGACTATCCCATCAACCCTTGGTGAAAGCAGAAGTCTCCTTCACCCTCATGCTTTTTTTTTGTATTCACTCCAGATGTGAGTTCATGATGCTTGCAGAATAACACCCATGTTAGTTCAAAGAATGAATGCTACTCTTCAGGTAGATTTATGGATGCAAGTGGATGCCTTTTCATGTTGTATTGCATGGTGCAAAGCCTTTATGTTTAGCCTGGCAAAATTGCATCACAGATATTAGAGACCTAAGAGTGAAGCTTTTTGATTTCTTGTTCTGGGCCCCCTTCAATCTCATGCACTGTCAAACAGATTTCATTGTCCAAATCTCACTTTATTTTCAAGCATTAGTTTATGTGTCATGTTGTGTGTTCATTTAGGGTACAGAGACACCTCCTTCAAAAACTGCAAAATGGCTTTTACTATTGGGGACCGCAAATAAAATCTCTGCTTTGAGGACAATAGCTCTTATTCCTTCTTCCTATTATGGCACTGGGGAAACAGTGGGGAATCAGTCTCAGGAAATGTCATTTCATGGTGCTTTTTTGTTCTCCTAGGCTTGAGAATCAAAGGACCAGGGAGAGAATAGAGTGACCTGGCTGTTTTGTGAATAGAGCAGCACAGTGTATCACCAAGCTATTACTGAAGTGACTAAGAGAGGCAATTTAATCAAATGTGATTTGTTCAGAAGCTCACTTGGGTTGTGCTGACATCTTCCTAAAATTCCTGTAAGTACAGTTCAAATCCTGACTGCAAAGGGAGCAGTCAGGATTATTTGTAGTGGAAGATAAATTACATATCAAATATACTTTTATCATCCAAGGGAACCCATTTTCAGTGACTACACAAACCAAAATGGTAAATTTTCCTAAGTGGATATAACCATTCTTTAAATTAAGTACCTATTTCATAATTCTCATTCTTTACTATCACTCTTATAACCTGCAAGCTTTTCTCAGTAAAAATATCTGCCATCACCAGTCTTTAACCATTTAATTAAATAATACTTTGCATAGTTCTATCAATAATTTCTAAAATTTTGTTTTCTATTTAGCAAATGTCTGACAGAAGATGTTTCCTGGTACAAAATGATCCAAGCCAATACAAACACAGCCATTCAACACTTAAAACATGTTTTGCTGTTGTTAAATCAAAACTGCTTTTTTTTTGGACTGATTCATAAATGTGGAGCATTGTGCAAATTTGACAGTCCTGGGAAAAACCCTTGAGTTATTCATTGGCAAAAGTTCAATCATTTTCATCCCTAAGGTGAATAAACCCAGGTGGTCAGGACATTGATGAAACACATGGCTTTCTCATTCCCCCACAGAGAGGGGTCACAAGACACAGCAAGCTCCTCTGTGCCAGGCCCTCTGAGGTTTCGCTGCTCATTGAGACTTCAGATTGTAGCTTAATATTTATCATGACACAGCAAGTAAATAAATACCTTGGCTCAAAGCCTGGAGCCTGTCAGCACTGCCCCTGCTACAACCTCCTGTTCAAAATACAGAGCTCTATCATCTTTCACATAAAGCCTGTTCAGAGAAAATTACCTAGGATATGTTTAATTTCTTTGACTTCTCAATGATGTCACCTAGATAAACCCCAAATCTAGAGACCTTCACTGAGAGCATTAGGGCAAAGTAGCTGTGAGGGCTGTTACTTGTCAAAGTCATTTAATTTATAATGAAGTGCTTCATAGTTGGTCTGCGCAAAGTCAGCTTAAGCAAAAAGCTTCTATCTGTGTTATTTCCCCTAAATGCTAAAGTATGGAACTGTTACAGCAGCTGTTTAATGGAATATTTCATAACCATGAGGATTTTCACTCTAGATAGGAGCTCCAGCACTGAGTTTTTTTATCCCTTCACAGTGCTGTACACATTCCTAAGCATTCTTGCTGAAAAGTAAAATCTATCAAAAATGTACTGAGAATAGGAAAGTAGTTTTTATCATTAGTTTTTTCTCCAGCAATAATTCACTTGTGTGATTTAAATATTGTGGTGTCTGAATTGGGTATATTTTTGTTGGGGGATACATGGCAAACAAGGACAGAGGTGAAACCAAAAATGTTGTGTATTATACATTGAAATCTGAGAGCAGAAAGAGTGGTATCCAAGGAAAGACACTGATGAGAGTTACCAAATCAAGTGTGACCTGTGGATGGAGAAAAAAATTTAAACAATTAAATTTGTGTAATTACCAGTAGTTGTGTCCTGGAAAAGCAATATATACTTTTGGAAATCTGTGGTTCTGGAGGTCCTTCCCCCTTGACACCTTGGATTTAGCTACTTTGAGAGGAGGCTTTCAGGACACAGAATATTTTGCACAGCCTCAACTTGCTGTAGATGATGAGGTCCCTAGAGTGCACACCAGTGACCATCTGCTTCTCAGTCTATACGGTGAGTCTCTTTGGGATGAGAAACATATATTAAGGAATCTGACAAGGAAGATGAAAAGCAAAAGTACAAGAATAGAAAGGTACCCTTGGACTGTCCTTCTGGCCCTAAATCTCTGAGTCTGTTACTACTGTCTAGGAAAAAAAAAAAAAAAAAAAAATTCTCTAATACCCTGTTTTTGGAAAGTATTTAATTTTTTTTACAAGACAAAATAGGGGTTTTTTTTTCCTTTCATTTGGAATGTTAACCTTTCAAAATCAACAGGAAATACAATGTAACTCAGTATGTAAATTCTATTTCACCTCTGATGGCTATTTATAATTGCTACTCAAATGGGAAATCTGCTTCTGACCTTTGGTGCTGGAATATACTTGAAATTCATGCTTCACTGTGCTGTCAGCTCCTTTTCATGCATGAATTTATATGTGGGCTAATAATTATGAGTTTTGGAGCAAAATCTCTAGCAGTGAAATCCAGCTTGTGATTTTGCTATGAGGCATACTTGAAAAAAGTTTGTATAGAAACCGAAGAAGAATGATTTATCACTTAGAGCAGCTTTGAATATGACATCACTGTTTATAGCTGATATTAGTAAGAAATTTTAATGTCAGAGTCATGCATATGACAGTACCACTAAAGTTTAAGTAATGCAGAGATGCATATTTTTAGTTCTCTGTATTGAAACTTATTTTGCCTGAATCTGTGATATAACAGTTTATTTTAATATTATCCAGGCTACACTTTTGTTATTACAGTACATCTCATTTCGGTCTGTACACATTGAAACAGACTAGTGGCCTATATATTCCAAACAGTACAATATTATGAAATGAACTTAGCTATCTCAGGCTACATGTTTGGGTGGTTTTTTTTGCTCTACATCTCCAAAATAATATACTAATCAGAAATAAATTATTTATACAGGTGGTGCTTGGCAGATACTGTGAGATAATGGGATGTATTAAATCCTTTTGTCTTCATAGCTAAGGCTAGGGCTATTCCTCAGAGTCTTAGGCAGTGGATATCTAAGGATTCTAAAGTGGGTAGGAACAGTAATTTCTGCTGAGGCATACCCTAAGCAGTAGTTGCTGCTTTTTAAGGCTAAAATAAATTCAGAAAAGATTGCCAATTAAAATAAGGCAATAAAGTAACCATTGGTTTGTAACATAGTGCTAGTGCTTAGATTTTGAGAAACAGAGGAGAAGGTTATTTAATGATGAAAGTTGTATATGAATGGGCAAGGGCTTGAGGAGACAATGTCTTTGTCTTACCTGGAAGCTGCCAGTGAAATTTCTGCAGGAATCTATCCGTTATGACAGAACAATACTTGGGCATTTACAGCATCTCTAGAGCATTAGGCACATAAGGACAACATTATACGTCGTTCTGGTCTGAATGTAAAACTGCTGGAAGAAGGATATATTTATTTTCACTTTTCTGTGTTTTCTTCATGCCAGATTCAAATGAAAGTCAATATTATCTTTCAGGGTAAAATTATGTTTTAAAAATTAGACAGATTGTCTGTCCCTTTTATAAGCTCACATGAACTTGTGTAAAAATACTTAAGTAGAACATAACACCAATTACATTTAAAATTACTGTTGTGGTAAAGAATGAATTTTTAAACACATTTTCCCGTATAATAACAACTGGGTTATTACTTCCTGTAACAACTTTCAGCAACAATTGAAATAGCTGTAACTGAAATAACAAAATCACCACCTTTTAGAGAAATATCTAAGAGTCCACATATGGTTTGCTGTAAGGATGATGGTGTCTGAATTATTCCTGCAACTTTAACAGGCAAAGAACACTGAGCATTTAAGCTAAGAGAAAAAAATATCATTTGGAAATGCTTTCTGTTTGATTTGGTTTAGTATAATGTCAAAATCACTATTTTTCACTCTGAAGTATTTGTATTTTACTTATTAGGCTTTGGAAAAGGAAACCTCAAAATCAAATATTTTTTTCCCTTAAACATTTTCTTATTTGGATCCAAATGACAGTTGTCTTTGCATTCAATTCAGTCGGCTTTGGATCAAGTTCTGATTTCTCTGGGGCTATAGCAGCTGGCTGGACTGGTTGTGGCTCGTACTAAATGTTGCCTGGTTCTCAGTTCAGTTGAAATCAGACAGGGGTGCAGACACACGAGCTGATACAGGTGGCAGGGCAGGCACTTGGGGAACAGTGGTGTTGCCAATAACCAAAAGCCTGAATTTTACCCTAGGAAAGGTTGTGAGGACAAAGATAAGGCAGGAATTATCTGGTAATTTGAGAAATACAAGATCTTTTTGTCGTATCTTGAGAGCAAACCCAAAGTGTTTCTGGTTGTGTCAGCCCAGACTTCTAATATGCCGTCAATTTTATTTTCAGCTTCTCAGAGGCATAATGGTCTAACTGAAGTGCCCTCACTGTCCCACTGATCTTATTCCACTGTGCATAAAGCACTGTCATTCTTATGCAAAAGTGGCTGAAATTAGTATCAATGACCCCACAAACATTGATATTAACTAGGACACCTGTGAAAGAGACACTGTCTCAGATTTGCTCATGGCTGATACCTAAAAAGATCCCAAACCCCTAGGAAAGGTCCACAGTTATGTATTCCTGGGTCATATGAGCAGGTCTTCCTTGATCTCACTTACTGGAGCTATTTGATTTTGAATAAAATATTTTAAATATTCATAAGCTCAGAGAGTCCCTGGGAATGGTGCTTCATTCTGGCAGGTAGAGTACTCACTTGAAAGGTGGAATATCTGTGTGCAATGAATTTTTAATAATTTTATGTGCGGTTGAAGACACACAGTAAGAGCGTTTGAGAAGTCATGATCATTTTGCTCTAGAGTGCCAGCAGTCAGGTCATTGTGATAGCTTTTCCCAGGCAGGTGGCAACTCTACTGACCCTTGTCCTGGCTGCTGTGCATGATCTGCTGGCTAATTAAATAAAACAGGCTGACAAATTGCTTCCCTTGTTATCCTGAGAGAATCAGCAGAAAGCATTGTACATATGGTGAATTAGAATCAAGCATTTCAGTTATTTTCTCTAGTTTTTATTAAACTTTTTCATTAACAAAAGAAAAAAAAAAGTATTGAAGCATGGAAAAAGATTGACAGATGAGCCTAAGCCCCCCTTGTGGATTAATAAAACTGTATTCAGAATATTTTTCACTTGACCCATTATTTTTTTACCAAACGAGTAAAACACACATCCATTATGAGAGTGGAAAAGCCATATGATTTATATTTCAGTGCTTGTTTTTAGATCTTGATAGAAAATACTTGAAGGTCAAGGATCTGTGGCTAAAAGTGAAAAAAAAACCAAACTTCTAAATTGGAATGTATTTTTGAGTGTTGTAGGATAATTTTGATTCTTTTTTAATGATATTTTACCCTTCATATCCTCTGGCTGAAAACAATTATATCTGATATATTTTCATTCCTTTCTTGTGGCTTATTTTATCCATTTTTGCAAGTTTAACTGTCTTATTCTTATTTGCCTTTTCCCAGTCTTTTATTATCTGGAGCACATAATTTGTCCTCTTTCCTTAATTCTTCAGCTGCCTTCATCCAGATTCTGTGACCTGGATCTTGTATTCTAAATAAGGGGACACAACTGGTTTTGAACAGCATCCTATAATTTCATCATGGGTTTTTGCCATTTCTGTATACATTCCACTACTTTTGCCACTACACTGTGACAAGTGTATATTGACCCACGATTTTTACTGAGAAGACTGTAAGGGTGTTTCTTCGTGGATTCAAAAAGGTAGTTTAGAGTCATCTGTTGTTTCTATTTAGTATTGTTTGACATACCTGAATATATTTGTGTAGTTCTGTACAAGAAAAAATATTTACAAAATCCAGCATCTGAGGCTGTAGAAACGCAATTGTGTAAGGCCCTAAGTATGATTGAAAACGTTTTTTAACTAATTTACAAACCAACAAGCCTGTGATGACTGATGGTAAATAGGGCAGGAGAGGGAGGTTAAATGCCAATGCACTTGTCTGTTTATAAGTACCAAGACATTTGCATAAGGTTGTTTTTATATTATGTCTGTCCCTCTGTCTGCTTAGCACTTCCTATTTGACAAGTTACTTGTCTGAGGAGACTGAAAACTGGCAAGGTAGAAACAATAGTTTATAAAGCCTTTTAACTAAAAGCATGGTTCAAGGAGAATTCAGTCCTGAAGTGAGTTCCAGGAGACTATAATAATGCAACTAAGAGTAATGTGGCAGCCAAGGAGGAGCAGGATTTCTGTAAGGTAGCCCATTCAGATGAAACCGGACAAAAGATATTTAAGCTTGAATGCTGATGTACTTTCTAATGGTGGCATCTATCAGAATGATACAGTCTCTAGAGGGAAGCAATAGAAATTCCAGCAGTGAATCATTTAAAAATTATTCTGCTAAACCACTTGAAAATGTAGTAAATTGAAGAGGTCTGTGTTGGCAGAGGACAGCTAAAAAAACCAAACCCTGTTCTTCCCAGTTTTCAGTACTGTAAGTCTGGGACAGCTACAGCACTCTTGCCTTTCACTTGTCCAATATATCTAACCAAACTAGCTCATTTTGTAACACTTGGAAGAAGGAGTAATGTACTGTATTAAATACTTTCACTTATGAGCTGCATATATGTCATGAAATTTATGGCAGTCCCTTTCTTCGCAGTAGAGGAATTTCTTCTTACAGTATTTTCCATCAAAACAAATAATTCAATCACATCCAGGTGCTAAAATAAAACGTGAAAAGGTACAATTCCTCAAAATGGTCAAAACCAATGGTATAAGATGATATACTTCAATGTCTGTAAACTGTATTTTTCCAAAATTGGGTTTACCTTATATAGTGCAAACTAATCTCAACTTCATTTTCTAGCGACAGCATGTAAGCTACAACAGACAAAAAAAAAAAAAAAAAAAAATCCTCAAATTAATTTTTACACTGTGTTAAGTTTTCTATTCCTTTGTACTGGAGCAGTATTTTCATTTATTCAAATTGGATTATTCCCCAAATAAAATGGAAATTTAAATCACAGTCAGTGGTTTAGGGATTTTGCAAATAGCTAATCACCTTTAATTACTGTAGAAAGAAGTAGAACTATGGATATAATGTTTGTGTTGTTGCCAATGAAGTATTATCAAAACACTCAACCATAAGTATGATCCATTCTGACACCAACTTAAGCATAAGCTCTTGCCAAAAGATGGTGGTAGATTTTTAACTATGGGTTCACCTGTAGCACAAATCATGAAAGGTAAATTACAACAATCTTCAGCTTTGCTTAAATACAGAACCAGTGCAAACATTGATTCTGTTATTTCTTTTATTTTTTCCTACTGCAGATGCATACAGCTGAAGAAGGTGTAACTAGTGCAGAGGATTAACCCTAAGAATCTCCAACCTGCATACAGGTTGTAGAAATTGAGTTCACCTAGGACCCTTTTTCCAAGGTCCACAGAGAGAGATGGACTCCTGCCGCTGCAATGAGTATTCATTGTCCAGGATACCAGTTCCCAAAGATCTCATTGGTGTTGGACAAACTACAGACACAGACACAGGACTAATATCTTCTTTAAGAGCTTTTGCAACCTACTTAAAAGTTCATGTGCAGATAAAATGAAAAAATAGACATGATCAAAAAGAAGTGATGGGGAAACTACAACACTATGGCTTATCTTGCCTGTGCAGAACTGGATAAGTCTGATGTACTTTAATTTGTTAAGTAGATTTAATGGAAGACTCCAAACCTGCTGCCTCCGTGCTTTAGCTCTTCATATTTTTACATGCTGCCCTTAAGCTTGTCTTTACCTCTATCATTCCCTTTGCCTTAAATAGCTTATTTTTACATTTTTCTCATGAGACAAATCTTATGGCATCTCTCCAGGGCACAGGATGCTGCAGAGAGGGCAAATGTTTCATGGCAGAGCTGCAGAGAGGATAGCCATCTTTTTATGGGGCTGATGAGGGTAAACCCCCATAGAGGCTGAAAAAATGACCATTGACCATTACCCAGGCTATACACTAGTTCACAAAATCTGAGATCTCATCTCAGCTGAAAGTCAGCAGAGCTTCAATGTCAAAGCAGAGGGAAGAGGCAAAAAGCTTTTTTGTTCTTGTGGTTCATTGGTGAGGTCGGAACCAAATACTGATGTTGGTATTGTGCTTAAAAGCTGGACTTAGAGCAGTACGTCTTGCTCAGAAAAGAGCCCAGTGGCTGGATGTCACAAACAAGTGTTTTAAGACAGCTTAAGGAATCACTGGCAAAGGCAAACAGATTTAACACAAAAGCAACAGTGTCACAGAGTTCATTGGCAAGGGTCACTTTACTATTTACTAGATGGTTAAAGCACACTGAGCAAAAATAACAAATAAAAAGCTGGAGTCAATCAATTGAAACTGAAATAAGCTAAAAATTATCTTTGTAGAGGCAAGGGGGCCAGGGGAAGTGTGTGTGTAGGGGGAGGGGGGTGAAGGGGAGGATGGTAGTGGTGGTGGATGAGTGCTTGAATGTGTGTGTGAGACAAAAAGATAGAAAGGGAAGGATATGAAGGAATACAGCCTAAAGGTCCAACAGCTCTTAATTTGACATCATTTAAACTTAACAGCACCTTAAACTTAAAAGCCTTTCACTTAAGGCTTATGTAATCCAGTTTACGACTTTGGTTAAACAATTTAGCAAAGGATTCATATAGGATTTACTGTATCATTACAGTGTCTTACTTACAGGCCTAACTTACAAATCTCTACAGCATTTCTCCCACGTTTGCTCTATCATATAGACACTTGCATGCTCCTAGACATAAAGAGTCGGTACAAGGTACCTGTGAAAAATTACCCTTGAAGGGAGTGAAAAGTTCACTTTGGAAGCCTTTTGGCTTGGAAACATTTCCTTAGTGTACTGCAGTCCATTTCTCTGTGACCACAAGTCTGGTCCAGCTGGGGCAGTGTGGTAAAAATAGAGGGCCGGATACGATGGAGTTGCTTGAAAAATAAAGAACTGTCCTAGGGTGACATTATGATGCTTGTATCCCAATTGTCTATTCTGGTTGTGCTGTATATTAAGTTCTGTACCTTTAAAATGGTTCTGGGAGCTAAGGGGGAGAAAGAAGCAGCGGCACAGTTTGTTTTGAGAAAGCTGCCTGACTCCCACACGGCCTGGCTGCGGCGTTTGTCTGAGGCACGGACAGCGGGGGGACAGAGATCTCCTGTGCTTTTAGTTAGTTTTAGCTGGCTGAGGCAGAGAAGTTCCCTGGACTGGTTTTTTTCTTTTTTTCTTGGGACTGTTTCAATCTGCTCTGGACTGAAAACCCCAGAGGAGCAGTGAGGGCTGCACCTGCGGCCGCCAGGCCTGGAGCTGCGGAGGGAGTGGGGCTGGTGAGAGGCTGAGGGAGCTGAGCTGCACCAACGGCAAGGACTTTCCACTTTTCACCAAAGAAGTTCTTTTTTCCCGGACTGGCTGGGGGAAGGGGCCATTTGGGTTTGCTTTCTAGAGGAACCCCCTTCAGAGGTTTCCTCCCAAATTTGCCCTAAACCAGGACAAGAACTTTAATAGTGAAAATAAGAGGGACCGCATGATCTGAGGGACAACATCCAAAGACAAAGTAGTGTGGCAAACTTAACAACATATAGGGGTATCTGAGGACAGGGGTCCAATCCCAAACCTGGAACAGGAACATGAACTTTATGTAATGGGTCCCGAACCAACTGAGAACTAGAACTGGAAATGTGGCCTATTATGGAATGACTCTATTAGCATACCAACTCCCATGGTTACTCTTCTCACCAGATACCTCCTTTTTGGTATCCCACTTCCCATGGTCTCAGGTTGAAGTCTTCTGTATAAGCTACCGGGGCTAAGCCGCTGCTCATCCCAGCCAGTTTGGTTGCCACATTACTGGGTTAAGGCTTGAGCGTCAAGGAATGGGGGTACCAGTCCAGAATCTAACATTGTTCAGCCATCCTCTGAGTATGGCAAATCTGAGAGTTAGCTGGCTCTGAGAGGCCTCACTTAGAGGGAGGGTGCTGGTCAGAGCCCACTGTGGTCCAGGAGAGCTCAAAGGGTCTCATTTTGAACCACTATTTACAGGGCTGCAAGTCAGTAAGCCTTAGTCATAACAGTGTTTCCTCCTGGACGGACTTTCTGTTGGAAACTTTCTTTGAAACTATGAGAACAAAAATGTTATGCCATTCAGGAAAAATAAAAAGTTTTTATGGCTGCTCATTTAAAAAATAAAAGCAGAAGCTCATTAGACAGCATAAGTTCCTGGGAGCAGACAATGTTTTTAACAAGCTCAAGAGCCCAGGTGTTGTTGGCTAGCTCTGAGTCCTGACAAGAAATTTTCAGATCGTGATGCAGCCTGAAGGCCGGGGACGATGCACCACTACACTGGGCTTCATGGAGAGACCTTACTCTGCTTCTAGTTATGTTTTCTGGTTGTACTCTTGAGCTATTACCCATGTCCTGCAAAGGTCTTACAGTTTGCTGGGCTGGAATCATTGCAGCATGGCATCTTTGTGTGCAATCAAGACACAAATATAGTTTATGTTTTCTTGTTTCCTAGAGCATGTATTCCCCAAAACAAGGGGAAGACTGGTGTGCTACATTGCTTAACTAAAAAAGATATATGATGACCAAGACTTAGTGAGCCTTTTGGTATAGTTTTCAAAGGTCTCTCCATATAAAAGAACTCCTGGGGAATCAACAATACTACAGGACTACACATAGTAAAGTCTCTGGTATTATTAGTTCTTTGAAGGAAGAAATAGGGAAAAAAACTTACCAACAGAAAAAAGAAAAATATTTGGAGCAAAACACGTTTTAGAAAACATAGTGGGCTTGTTGGTAAGGCAGTTTTGTAGAAACTGAATATGTTGAGTACATACTTCATTCAGAAAGACACAAGATTCCTGTAACATATCTTCCCTTTGCCACAATAGAAAAGAAGGGAACCCTGGATCATTTTGAAATATTTCTGCAGAAAAGCACATTAGACCTAATGACTGCATGCTGGGTGATGGAAGATACTTCACTTATCTGGAAAAAAATGCTTTTTAATGACTTCATTTTTTCATTTTTAAAAAACAGTAAAGGTGTCATGCTATAATCTCCCAGAGATGTTCCCAGGTGAGCTGTTGAATGGTAATTTCAGCACACCTAGGGCTTCATACTCTAATATAACCCATTGTGCCTTACAGTTTAATCACTCTGTGGCATTTAGAAATCATTCATTGTGGCTGGCAAAAATGTCTTGCAATAACACCATTACTGCAACTTACATTTTTATAGCAATTTTTACTTCTTAGGCAAACACACTGAAGTGGTCTACAAAACATTTTAAGTACATAACAGACATTGAATCATTGAGCATTATGAATCCCTTATGACCTAGAAGCATCCCTTATATAATAAAAATATATCACTTTTTCATAAGAAGTTATCATAGTTATAAAACATGCATATATTTTTAATTTAGATAAAACTTCCTTCTCCAAGAGATCATAGTGAGTCATGGATTCAGATACCAAAGTTTAAAATACAAGGGAATTCCTTATATCCACTTGGAGACTGGCAGTCTGATAGCAATCAAAGGTTTTAAAAAAATCCATAACACAAGCTGTGGTAAAAAGGGCTTCTATCAGACTGCTAAGCTTAACTGGGGCTTACTAAACTCAGGAATGTACAACACACACAATTCAGCATTTAATATTCTTGTTGCTCAAGGAACAGGCTGTCAGCCACATTTGGGAAGAATTCAGCTATTGATATGTCAGAGTGGAATATCAAAATGTCCCTTCACTGATGTGAAATATTCAATTTGCTAAGGTTTTTTTGTGTCATTTATAAAGCTTTACATATTCTGGGTACTGCAACCAAAGAGTTTACTATTGTTCACATTCCTCTGAGGCAACTGCATTAGATTAGTTTATTCACTGTCAGATGGCCCCTTCTAAGCTGGCTGCCTTCTCCATGGTTTCTTGGATTTCATTTCCCCACATGGCTGAGAGAGCACACAGGGCCTGATGACAGACAACAGGCTTGCTTCAGAGCTTTGAGGTGCCACAAACTGTTCTCAATTAAACTGAAAAAAATCACAGAATCAATGACTGCAAACCTCAGAGATCACCCAATACAAAATACGAGTTAAAGTTGCCACCTTTATCACTGCAATACTGCCTTGATAGGTTCTGAATCGAGTCAGTACTTAAATAAATTTTGCTCAGGGTATGTTTTAAACAAAGTAACCTTCAAAATCAGAGTTTTCCACGTGTACTCTGAGCACGATAGAGAAAACCAGTGATCTGACAAACAAATGGAATTATATCATGGTAAATATGAGGAGACTGCACTAAGGACAGTGAGACAGATAAATATTACCAATCAGCTCACCCAAGGCAGAGGCATATGCATTGCAATTTTTATGTGATAGCACATACCTGGAGTGGTCTGAAGTCAAACTGATTTTAAAATAAACACTGCTGGCTATTCGCCTACAGCAAAATAAAATCTGTTCCAGACCTCAGGCTGATGGCATCCTTGCAGTCCTCAGATAGTTTCTCACTCTTGTGCCATTGCTTCCCTTTTTAAGCATTTTTCTTAATTGGAAGAAAACAAGGAGGAATTTGTAAGCAGCAGAGGAAAGAAGCCAAGAATGTTTATCTTCATGTGGCTCAGGCAGAAGCCGTGGGCTTTTAGTAGTAATGAGTGATCTAACTTTGGGGTTATTTTGTATTTTGAATGCTGAAATGGAGCCTCTGTACTTTACAGCGGAGGCTGGTGGCCGACAAGGAAGGGAGTGTTTGCTTAATACTGATTTTAATTTCACATATCACCTAATTGTGACTAAAAGTGAACAGTTATTGCACATTACTCTCTGTACGAACACCAACATCCTTCATTATTATGGATATTAACATCAGATTTTTTTAGAATTTTTGATATTTAAATATTTGTCGACAGCTATCATGTATTTGGAGTACAGTTTCTTCTTTTAGGGCTGAGACTGTGTCCAGAAACTTGAGTTCTGAGCACAAGATTTCTGCAAACAGCACTGAAGTCTACATGACTCCTCAAAAATATTAGGTCTAATTGCTGCCATTGACTCATCACACCTATAAGCAGAAAGCTCAGTTACAGAGGGATAATGACCAAGTTGTGCCAAAAACACAGATATAGGCCAGGGATTTGCACTGAAAATGTACCTAAAAGTCATGTCACTGGACACCAATTTTTCAGTGTCATAGAAGTTTTGAAATAACAGGTATTAGTTAATTAGTTGCTGAGTATTTTGATGATTTTAAAATGTTTTAGCAATCACCAAGAGCAAGTTCAATACAAGAATGTGAAAGAAGAAAGACTGGATTAATTCCTTAATCATAATTTCATTAATGCTATACTTTTAAAGAACAAAAGGGAAAACTTAAAAAATATAAAGCTAGACTTTCATGTAAATTAAGATATAGAAGTGTTTCACAATACAGTAACTTTGGCTAATTCCTACAAAGCTATTTTGGCCAAGGGTTTTGTGAATACTTTTGCAGCTAGTGAAACCAGATGACTTTTCAAAGGAGAAAAACCCTAGGTAAGAGCCTATTGCAGCACTTCTGCAATACATTTTCTAAAGCTTTCTGGTCTAGAAGAAATAGAGGGAAAAGGCTGGATCCAAAGCTGTGCAGTTACCTTAAGGACCATTTAGGCACCTTTGAGCCAGAAACTACTTGCATAGCCAATAGATATTTAAACAGCAAAGTTGTCTCAATTTTGGATTGTTGATTAGTTGGTTGGTTTACTGGAAGGCTGCCACTGTGTATATAAACATACATTAGAGAAGCTTCAGCCTTTGTATTCCTGTACACATTTTCATCTTTCCCTCCAAAGTGCCCAAACTGAATGCTAAGGATGGAGAGTGAGTACTGCACCAGGATCTGTACCAAATATAGCAATACTAGGTATTTTCCTACAGACTGGTAAAAAAGGGAGAGACAGGCCACTTATATGCTGTTTCTGTCCACATCTCTCATCTTTCAAAAGAAAGCAGTGAGTAGGAAGGTTACAGGTATTTTGCATGTAGAGAATACCTGTAAAATCTGTTTCACTTTCCATCAGCTGTCTGGGATTCATTGCATCAAAAAGAGGAACTGTGGCCTCCTACTCTATACAGGACCCTGATGATTTGCTTAAACATGAAACATGGGGCCTGACCCAGTCTGGAGCGTGATCATAGTCACAGTGGAAATTCACATACTATCAATGAAATCTAAATGGAGCTCTACACAGCAAATATTTACTCATGTAAACCCATGGGATTACTCATGAGATGAAGCATCTGTCGTGAGCCTTAAATATGTCACACATCCAATCTGAATGTGGGTGTGAATATATAATGACGCAAAAATATAAACACACAAATATGCCATCTTCTGTGTAGCTGTCAGCGACTGATAGAATCACCTGCTTATCCAAAATGAATTCTTAATTAAAATAAGAATCTTCTTAATGTTAGCTTTTTT
>VWYO01019696.1:44677-64476 GCA_013400275.1 Rhadina sibilatrix
TTTTTTTTTTGACATTTCTAAAGGGATTCAGCTACTCCGACAGAGCTTTCAGCACCTCCATCTTTTCATTCAGAGTATTTTAGTATATTTTCTTTTACTCTTTATCCATATGGGTAATCTCTCTGATCTATTGTTTGTCTCCAAGCTTTTTAATTTATTGTTTCAGTTTCTACTGCCTTTGAATTATGAAACAAAAGCTGCTTAAAAGTGCAATTTCCTTTCTGCATCAACAGCAGTCAAGAGACCAAATAGATTCAAGAGACTCCCAAAGTACAGCAGCTTAAAATCACCTTAGTCTCTTGGCAAGGGACTGCTACATTGTCATAGAAATAGAAGGTTTGAAGGCTGTGAGCTTTGATTGAAATAGGGGAGAACAGGGAACAAACCTAAAGGCAGAGGGAAATAAGGTCTGTTTTGTCTCTTCTGTCATCCTCAAATTCAAACCTTCACTTTAAGGACATGGCAGTTTTTCCTAATATTCTGTTCCTTTTAAGTCTGTCCTTTCACAAATAAAAGCCTTTTATGCAAACTCATTAACTAGCCCCCCTCACACCAATCTATATATTATATAATTCATGAAAGAAAACAAGGATTTATGAGAAACACATTGTGCCAAAGAACTAACCACTCCAAAGTAGAACAGATAAAAATGGATATAATATAAAAATGGCAAATTACTCAAAAATATGTGATTTTTCATTAAAGCAATGGAATTTTGCAAATATAAACAAGGAAGCTGTTAAAGTTCAGATAAAACTCCAAAACGTTCAGAGTATTAGTCATATCTGGAGAACAGGTTTTATTCTTTAAGAAAGAAATAATTGGGCTGCAATATAAGATTTCTGGGAAAACTATCCACTTGGAAATGTGTGCCTTTCCCTGCTGTTAATGGAAGTGCTGTGACAGGTTTGTCAGTCACTCAAGCTGCAGTGCTGCAAAAGCAGCACAGCACTTCTATTTCAAGTGAGTCTGTTGAAGTACTTCTATAACAAACCAGCCTCCACTTCTCCTCCAGTACAAACAGCAATCTTCAGCATTTCAATCACATGCTCTTCAGCAGAGGGAGAATATTTCAGCACTATTGTATGCAAAACATACAAAAAATTTTCCAGTTTCTTTTCTTTTACCACCCAACAAACATACAAAAAAAAAAAAAAGTGACAAGAATAAAAGATTTGTTTAAAACGTAATCTTTTCTAAGAATTTAAGAAATCATAGCAACAAGGCAAAAACATCAGTTCTAATGGATAGTTAGAAAGTTTTCAAGGGCAATTAAAGGAATTGTGGGCTGTAGAACTCAGGTGTAGGACTAGCTGATCTGAAGGGCTCTATTTTTAATGGACTTTTCTAGTAAGCTATCATAACACTTTTCCCCTATGAATTTTCAATAATTTTGCTGACTCTTTCAATTTTACTTGCTGTTTATTCAGTTATGGTGGTTACTAGCAACTGTTCCTATTTCACTGAGGTCAGTAATTCCCAAACTGCTCACCAAACACTGACAGCTACAAGGCTGTAATCAGCCAGATCCATTCTCAATAAAACAGTGTGGGTTTTCTAGGCCCTTTCACATGTGATATTTTGACCACAATTGGAAATGTTCGGTTTTTAAATGGAACAAACTTATAAGAAACATTTTCTGTTTTACCGAGAGATAGAAGGAGTTGTTAGTGCTAGACAGTAACAGCAATGTCAGCATCAAGACAGGAGACAGTTAAATCACTACTATATTGACTGTTAACGGATGTGAAACTGGTAAAATAGATTCTCACAGAATGCATCTGGATTGAGCTGGTGCATTCTGCAATACATCCTGGCTCCTGGTCACCTGAGCATCAAGTTGGGGCCAGGCCACATCAGGCTCCTGCAGTCATTAATGCCTGGTGAAATAGAGTGATTCTGCCAGCTAGGCCATGGGGGAAGATCCATAATCTGTGTGATCAACTTCTGAAGGGAGTGTGTGCTTTAGGGGCAAGTCATGAATCTCAGAGTCAACTGAGAACTCCCTTGGTACTGTGATTTAGAGTGGGATTTTGATGGGGATTGGCTCTGTTGGCTGGAGCAGTTTTAGATGACAAAAGAGCTCAGTCAAAAACAAGAAGCTGAGCAATAAAGCAATTAATGTCTTACTTTTGCCTTTTCCAGTTGCATCTCTTCTGAATGGTATTAGCAAAGTTTAACCCGCTGTGTTATACAATTTCTTTAGTAAAATAGAATTCCCTTTCATATCTAGCATATTGTTTCACTGTGTAACATACGGGTTTAGGCTGTGACAAATTTTAGGTTGATTATAATGAAACAATAACCAGCCTCAGTGAAGGCAGAAAGAAGGAAATATTTCTGTAACTTTCCTGTCTTCAGAAGCACATTCAGAAATGACCAGATTATATAATTCTCCATTTGATCATGGAGCTAAAGTTTCTGGGTGCTAGAGGTGACTGTACAATCAACTTACATTGACTGCTTCGGGGGATGGGGGAATCTAAGGAGAATTTATTTGTGAGTTCCCCCTGTGCTACTGGACAGAATGGGTTCGTAAACACTGGCAGATCATGGAGCTGGGTTCTTTGGCTTGACCCTGGAGCCCTGTGGTGGTTTCTTCAGCCCACTGCCTATTCCCCCAGCCAGTCAGCAATCCCAAGAGCGTAACACCCTTTTCTGTTTTGCTGCATATCCATAAAGTGCAGTGGAAGCCATTAGAAGCATTTATTTTTATTTTACTGTCTACCAATAGTGTAGGTAACTGTCCATTAGAACAGATCTCTTGTACTTCGAAGAAAATTGAAAGCACATCACGTAATAGAAAATGGTAGTTGAAACAATAAGCCAGATGCTAAGATGGTGTAAATCAGTGTGAGTGTAAGAAAGCAATTCCAGTTCATACTAGCTGCAGATCTCCTCCTTTGAATATATATTTGCTAGTAAGAGAAATGCTAATAGAAAAATTTTTAAATTGAGACCAAAAATCTGCCTCATTATAACAGCAGCTTGATCAATCTTGGCTCTCTCTTGGGGTTAATTTGAATGCAAAAACAGTAGGTTTTTTATTATCTAAGTAAACTTTCTAATTAAAAAAACAATCAAAGTTTTATAACACAAGCATAAAATGTAAAGAGCTCAGTTCAGCTGTGCTGATTAGAAACTGAAGTTGTGTCTCCTAATAAAAAATATAGATTTACTTTTTATTCCTCTTGATGTATAATGTTAGGGGGTTGTCTTTTTATTTAATTTTAATTTTTCCTTTTTTGTTTGTTGGGGTTTTTTCACTAGTCTGAATTGATGTACTACTAAGCCAAAGACATTTCCACTCCTTCAGAGCCTTTAATTTGCCCTATTTGGATATCCTGATTTCATTTTTCCCTTCTCTCTCACAGGACTCTTAATTTCTGTTTATTTTTTCTAGTCCTCAAGGTTATTGAATAATGGTAGGTAATTTACCTCTTTCCATTTATGGACAATAGTTTATTTAAACTAGTTTCAAAAGAAATAATTTATTTTTTTTTCCTTTTTAAGATTCATCTGTGTAAAATTATTTTATGGTGGTTTATAAAGTGGTTTATAACCACTTTAGTTTTTTATTTCCAACTCCTGATAGCAACTTCATTAAGTATAACTCCTGGAAGTAAGTTTTGCTTCGGGATTTACTCTAGGAGATTGATGTATGCCGAGGATGGCTGACTAACACCAGTGCTTTGGCACACTTTGGCACAGAGATAACCACACATCTTGGTGGTCCATAGGGCAACCAAGTATGTAGTTTTAGTGTTTAACAACTTCTATATATCTGGCTTATACAAAATAGAGCATGGATCAATGAATAGTGTTTAGGAACCTCTGTGCTAACACTGAGTTCACCTTGGGTCTACACAGGTAGAGCTGGCAAGAATGCACCTGAAGGATTTAGGAAAAAAATATTTCTTTTTGATTCAATTAACATTTTTTTTCATAGAGGTGTTTTATTTTAGATTTTCCTCAAGAACAATCTCCTTTTACCCTTCATTGATCACAGACATTAATATGAAAAACAAAGTTACAGAACTTGCTGGGTTTTGCCTTTACAGTTTTTATAGACAAGTTAATACTTTTTCAAGTATCAATATCTTCCAAAAATCTTCAAAGATAAACTTTGATGAAAATACCTGCAACAGTTCAACTACCACTTTTCAGTATTCCTCCCAATAACATCCAAACTCCAAACATTTTATCTGTGACATCGATCCTGAATCACCAATATGACTGGTGCAGTAGAACTGATTGCAGTGGCAAATCATGTCCTCTTCTACAAAGATGGGCACATTATTTGGCTTTAGCCTTTCCTCAGTAATTTCAGAAAGGCTTTTTGCAGTCATCTAAACCTACCCAGCTGCTTTATCATAGCAGTGGCAGTCTACTTAAGATGTAATAAGCTATAGTGTAATTATAGAGCAAATGTCCATAACTAAAGTAATCTGCTCTATTCTATCTGCTGATATTTCCCAGCTTGAATGTGCTTAAATTATTTGTTTGCTTATTTCAGTTCTAAAAGACTACAAAAAATTCAAACCCTCTATGCAAATAGACTCTATAGAAAAAAATGTATTTACAGGAAATACACGTTCCAACTGTACAATTAGACAACAGGGGTGAGGAGGTATGTGATGTAAAAATAAATGAATGAAGAGTCAAAACATGAGGGTGTTGGCAGCTCTGACTTTTAGTTTTTTCAGTGTTATTTTAGAAAATATAAATAATAACTTTTTTATAACTATTTTCACATAGGTTTTCATAATAATTATTACACATTATTCTCTTTCTCTTTGCAAATGACTGCTTTGCCTTTGGCTACTCTTAAATGTAGAGAAAGAGAAGCCTGGAAAACTTGCAAAAGCTGAAAAGTTAAATGAAGTTGTAGTATGAGAAAACAGAGGTGTGATGGTATGGTCCTCTTCCCTCTCTCCTCCAAACTGACCTTTATTTTTCAGAGCCATGCTCAAGTGATAACCACCAGTGGTGATCATAATGGATCCATCTGTTTGTGATTACGGCATCCATCTCAAAGTGATTCAGGGGAGACAGATAGGAACACCATAGCCAAAGGCTAATTTGGGCAATGCACCCACCTAACCACAGTGGTGGTCAAGGTCTGACTCAAGCCAAGATGGAAGAAACTAACATCTGTACCTGACATGCAAAGGTGAGTGTGAGTCACTTATCTTATTCCTTGAAGAGCCCAGGACCCACTGAGCTTTCCTGCATGCAGTACCATCCTTGACAGTATCTCTCCTTGAGTAGAGGCATCTCTCAAGCTCATTCCTTGAGGCTGAGAAATTCCTTGCAACAATAGATTCTTGGTGATTAAATTCAAACCCTCTATGCAGGTAGACTTTACAGGAAAAAACATGAATATTCAAGAATGGCAGTCCTAAGTGTACAATTAGACAACAAGGGTGAAGAGATATGTAATGTAAAAATGAATGAATGAATGAAGAATCAAAATACGAGTAAAAACTTCTAGTTTTTCAGGTGATTGGCATGGTAAACCTTGAAATCCTAGCTAAATGATGTAAATAAGTTAATCCTTCAGACACTAAAGGTATGAATCTTTTAGACTATAGCCCAAGTCTGGGACTGTCTGGATCCAACTTCCTCTGAGAAGGAGTTTAGAACACGAGGGGCTACATACTTATGTTCAGATTGAACAGGAGGGTCTCCCTGAAAATTCTGATGGAGCTTGTCCACTATGCAGTAAATAATCAACTTTACCTGGCCATTAAAACTTGCTAAACTACTGGCGCATTTACTGTTGAACTTTGTAATATCAATAAAGTTTATTGTTGTTTCTCTCTTATGAGTGAAGTGCACAGCCCCATCTACAATAAAAAGTGTTACTGGAATGCAGACAAATATGAGACTACAGTGGTATTTCACAGCTGCTACCCACCAAATGTCTAATATAGCAGAAGCAGGGAAAAAATGTGGAATACTTCTAGTTGTCTTGTTTCACAGAATAATAAAACAATACTGCTTCTAGGTGTCATTACAGTGTCTGTAAGTGGCTCAAATATTTTTGCACCTCTCCTTTTTATCTTGGTGGCCCCTAAAGTTCCTATGATATGCAGGAGAAAGTCACTAAAGGATAAATCTAGAGTTTAACTATATCTATTTGGCATATTTTCTACATACTATGAGAGGCTGAATCCATGTTTACAGGAGTAACGATGTCCCAAGAAAGAAGGAGCACTCTGTTAACTGCTGCCTTGCAAGCACTCCTTGTTTCACAGTTTCCTGTAGGTACTAAAAAAAAAAAAAAAANAGTTTCTTGAAGATATAAAAAAAAAAAAAAAAAAAAAAAAAAATTAAATGCAAGGATTTGTAGTGCATCAGATGATTGATGAAAAATTAGGCTGTATACAAAATTAACTTTGAGGCATTCCATATTCTTATTTGACAGCACTGTATGGTTTTCCTTTAGATATTTTTCTTCCTAACCTGTACTTGTTTTTTAATGCGTCCTCTACCTGACAAGGAAGTCTTAAAAATTAATTAATTCTGAACACAGTGTCCATACACAGTCATAGAAAGGCTTTATACCTTTTTGTTACTGCCACTCTGCTCCATAGGTCTGTTGGCCTGGCAGTATTGTAAGATGGGGTTGTTCTATGGCTGCAACTGTTCTGTATGTATGTCCATGTTTGTGGTTCAACATGAGCGCTTCATTATTTTTTGCATTTTCTCTCTATTGTCCTTCTGACCCTTTTGAAACTAGTCTAAACTGAATTGCAGCATCAGAGAGGCTGGTCTAGGGGTAATCCCATCCAAAATAAAAATCACGTAAAAATCACATGAAAATCACGTAACTTTCAGTTTGCCTAGCAATGGTTAGGGTTTCAGCTGTTGGAGAAAACTACTTTAAAAGATATATAAAGGACAGGCAGAATCCATTTGTTATTGCTGCCTGTACCTCTGGAGACCAAAGGTATCCAAAGTGTAGCAGTTGGACCTGGGCTCTTCCAAGGCTGTGTCCAGTCTGTACTTTGATATTGTTCCTTGTGTTCCCAGTTCTTTTCCTTCCCTAGAAAAAGGGCTTCTTTGTTACTTACTTCTTTTGATTTTCCTGCCCTGCTAGTCTTGTTTATAATTTCGTAAGTACTTTCCAGAATTCATTTTCTTTGTCCAGCAAGGAGCTTCATCATATCAACCAGAGACAATCAGCTCTTCCCTTGCCCTCCTACATACTGTGCTCTTCGAAATTGCCTCTGTCTAGGTTGTCTTGTCAGTAAATGAGATTCAATATGAATAAACCATTCTTTATTACAAGATAATCTTTTTACCAGTTCCTCCACTGCCAGCTTATCTTATTTGGCCAGGTGGTTTTGGGGTCTACAACACTATCTGAATATCAATGTGTCTACCTCATTCTGTAGAAGCACGCTTGTAGCTTGTATTCTTCAAAAAGTTTAGGTATATCCATCCACACACAATGAGGGATAGAGTGTTCAGCCTTGTTCCACGGTCCCTTTTCATTTAGCAGTGTAGACATATTCCCCATGTCTGACATGAACATTTACTTAATTTTATATCAAGCCCAACACAATGATATCTGATTGCTAGAGGACACTCCATACTCCTAAAATAAGAATTATTATTAAATCATTATCATGTTTACTAATGAAGATGATGATTACAATAATAAATACTCTTCTCCCTCAAGAGCTTTCCTTGTACTAGTCAGAAAAACTGTGTTGCTAATCTCAGGGCTCCCTGATTCCTCTTAGCTTCAATGTAGGAATCGCTGTTATTCTTTTCTGTATTTGTGACCATTTCTGCTATTTCTACAAATCTTTCCTACTTCATATGTGGATTCCAAAAATCCCGTTAGGAAATTCCAGGATGTAGAGACACACATAAAGGTATTTTTGTTGGACACAGCATGACAGTGTATAGATGTTGTTTCAAGATCTGTTTTAAATATATCCTAACTGTATGGTGTGAAGATGATACTGTGAGAAAGGATAAGGCATTTTAAGTAGATTATGAAGTTGCAGAAAATATTTTCAAATCAAGGTTCTTATTCTTTCTTGCCACTAAATAAAATTACGGGAATATCATGTCTAGCACAAAAAGTTTACTATGTCTGAGTTCTGATTTTTTGAATTAAAATGCGTGTTCTGCAAATATGCAACAGGGACCAGTAACAGTTCCAAATAAGTCAGAGCCTTCCTGGAATATGCAGTTTGAAGAAATGATCTTTTTTCTCACCCTGCTCTTCAAAAAAAAGGAAAATTTAAATTTTATGGCCATAAAGCAGTGTCTCTGATGTAGTATTTAAGACCTGAAAGTATTGGCTTGAAGGGTTTGGCAAGAAGCTGGACTTGTGAGGTCCTTGCCCCAAATAGCAGTACTTTGAGAAATATGTATCCTTCACTGCCATACTCAGGGGAGCTCATAAGTTCTGGACTCAAAACTTTCCTGTTAAACTTACTGCTATTGAAGGATTGCAATTTCATATTAACCGCTACAGGTTTCTCAATTACTCTTACATTGGGTCCTATTGCTCCACTGAGGCAATAGCCAGTTTTCAGAAATTTACAAAGTTCTATAGACAAAATTTCTGGAGGACTCACATTATGTAGGAAAAATAACCTGATAAGAATTCTGCCTGCTTCTTTTCTCCCTGAATCCCTCAGGAGGTCTCTGTGGATCACTGCCACTCCTGTGCACTTGTAATCCTACTTCTGCAATTTTAAAACCTTTTAAAAAGTGCCTGTATTTTGTATCAGTAAATAAATAATGACTACATACGATTTTTCTTCTTTAAAAATTGAACGGTCTTTGGGCTCTTGTTATTACCTCTGTGTAATACTAAATGTTAGGTCAGTGAGACTGTTTTCATCTCTACAAAATTACTCTCAGATCTCTTACTAAAGAAGGAGAGTTGGTAATAAACATTGTATTAAAATTTTAGTAATAGTAATAATGTAGCAATTGTAGCAGCATTTCACTTTTTACCTACATGTGTTGGGGGCCAGTAGGTGATTTTTGGAAAAAATATTGTTAAATAGAACATCACTTGGTTAAAGGTTAAAGTGCATGTGATTTATTGCTGGTTAAAGCTGTGGAAGACCACATGCAGTTTGTGGTATCCATATAGAATAGACCTGAGATACAACCTTAAAAGCCTGAGTAAATCCTGATAACTAAGGATTTTTGATATTAGTCAATGAGCTCCCAGCAGCTGTCACAATCTCCCTTTACACAATGCCAGAATGACATCGGGCAAGGAATAATTATCCCTTTAGCAACCCTCCTCAGGTACAGCTGCGGTGCTGAGAACCAATGGGAAGAATGTCCAGAAGAAACTGGGAGACTGGTGACATTGTTTCTTGAAGAAGTGTCCCCAGTCAGGGCTGGACATTAATCCTGTCTATTATGTTCATGGACCTGTGGTGTTCCCTAGGCATGCATTTGCCAGGTATGCATTTGCCAATGGTTATAGCCAGCAAATCTCAAATCTTGTTTTTCCATTGGGGAAAAAAAAAAAAACAAAAAGGTGGTATAGCTAATTTATAGGCATCTGAGAAAAAACCCTATGAGCATATACTTGAATTTAAATTTTGTTTTGTAGACAGGAAGATGGAAGGTATAGGGTAGAGGAGCTTACAGCAAACTCTTGTATTAATGCATGACTGATTCTGTGATTCAGGGATCAATGGCTACCAATAACCATGCAGCACATGCTGCAGTCCTATAAGATCTTTTGGAAATGCCAAGAGAAAGGTATAATAAGTCATATAAAAATGAATAAGTCATATTTAAATAAATTAATTCCCTATCTTTTCATGGCAGATAACAGGGGTGGTGTTTCATCTTTGCTGAAGGTAAAATTGTGTTCCTGGCACAGTGTAGTAGGATAGACAGACATAGGAAAATGTATATAATATATACAGAGCATATGAAATAATTTTTTGGCATTCTTCCTAGGTTAATAGCTGCATAGCCATTTTAAAAATAACGCATTTTCAATGGGAGGAGCAGCACTAAGAATCAAGATTATTGAGAAAGCTGTTAGTTCAGTAACTTAAAAACAAGAAAGGTTTGAAGAATAGAAAATGAAATACAGAAACAGAAAAGAAAATTGGAAATATTCTAAAATCTAATTTCCTGACACAGTGATATTTATTGTTATGTTTGAGATTTTGAGCTGAGTCCTGCCATTTGCTATATACCCTGTCCCAGTCCTTAAGATTAAAGCTGTGAAGACTTCTATTATGCACAACACTAAATTTTTCACATCATGCCAGAGGGTTAACATTGTAACTAATGCACCCATCTCCATGCTTCCAGAGGAACTAAATGTATATCTGATTTGTTTTGTTAGGAGATCATTGCCATCAAGAAGCTAATTTTTCTTGCTCACATGACTGGTGATATAATACCAATTTAATTATGAGCAAATATGCAGTGCAGTGTATCCTCTTTTCCCCATCAGTACATGAATTACAACGGACTTCACAGGTGCTGTTCTCTGAACCTCTATGATTCACACATGGTGCTGTAACCATGACTCCCAACATCAAGTTCGAAAGCAGTAATTTAGAATTACTGACTCTCTGCAGCAAGCAGACCTGAAAGTGTCTACATTCTAATTATCAGGGGCTGATCTTTGACTTGCTCATTTATTAAAGAGGTAGGACTATAAAAAGGAACCAGTGAAGAAAATGCAGGGTATCCTGGTATACTGTCTTAACCACAAAGCTGCAACCCTGAGTTTCCCTCACCATTACTCTCATCTGAAAATTTGTTAATATTCAGAGACCAGCTTGCACTCCCTCCTGCTGAATGGATAGAAATTGCTCCAGGGATTGGTTTTCATTTGCATTTTCCTAATAATGCTACCATTAGCCTTGATAGCTTTGTTGAGAAGGTTGCAGAAAGTAATAAGTGTATTCATGTGGGATCTTGTGCTTTCTTGTTTGGCTTATTTTGTATTAAGATTTTTTGCTGTTGAGGACAACTAACTGAAATATTGCCTCAGCCTGTATTTGGAAGGCAAAGTTTGCTCTCCTATTGGAAATGCCCAGTGTTCCTCCTGCTATCTTTACCCAGTCACTAGTTATCTCAGAGCATCTATAAATCATCCTCCCTCTGGTTTAGATTTGAAAATTATAGTGCTTGAAAAAGATACAATGCAAATGTTCTATTACATCAACTTATTAATTAGCTAATGATTAATTCATTAGTAAGTTGACATGGTGGTGTTCACTCATAGGTTGGACTCGATGATCCCAGAGGTCTTCTCCAACCTAATTGATTATGTGATTCTGTGTGATTCTGTGATTGTCCTTATCTGGTTTTGCTCAGCCAAAACTTTGGAATGGAGAGCTAGAAATAGTAAATACCAAATATTGAAAAAGTGTAAGGTGCAGTAAGGTGAATGAGCTCTCATTTTAGGATGATTAAAGCAATTATCAATATTGTTTGTGAACAAAGCAAAGTTGATCAAAGATGTGGAAACTATGTTATAAGCACTAGCTACAGATTCCTGTAAGAAGCCAAAAAACTGAAACTAAGTTCTTTAAGTAAGTGATGGTTACGCGAAGATTAAAATAGATCTCAGTAGTAGGGGTAGAGAAACAGTTTAAACAACTGCAAGGCAAGAATAAGAAGAAATAAATGGTGGTGATTTTTTTTCTGTTTCTATGGCAATATTGACATGGAAAGGATGAAAATGTGCATTGAAAAAGGAAAAAAGAAATAATACATAGGAAAAAGGTGAAAAAACATTTAAGGCACTGAGGTTTTTCTGTCCAAGGAGACTGCTTGTAGAAGCTGAGGAAACCTTGCCAGTAGAGAATGTAAGACAATAAGAGGGAGCTAGGCTGTGTCATCCAACTCTACCTGATGCTCCTTATGAGACAGGTGCTGCCATGTTAGAAGGATCAGAGTACACAAAATAAAGTAGATTTGCACATGGACAGAAAGGAAAAGGGATAAGGACCCACACAAAGTAAATATGACAAAAGTCTGTTTGAGAAACTCCAAAAATGTTTCATTTAATTCAGACCCTAGGGCAGGTGCTGACAAGTCACCTCTTTTTTTTATGCTTTGAGTCTTCTGTAAAATGATCCTGCTTCATCTGTTGCTCTGTCTTGCTCTTAAAAGGAAATCCTAACTGTTTGAGAAAAGGCTTTCCCTGGTTCATAATGGGTTTTTGCATACAGAATTCCTGAACTGTGGCCGTAGTCCATCTCAGGATGACGTCTGTCTTTCACTGGAGCCCATATGTTCTCTCCCTAAATGCATGCAGTACACAGCCTATCATAAAGCAGTCTGGTATCTCTGAAGGAAGTGATGATAATAACAGAGATAAGGCTGATAATTATAGTAATAGTCAATGATTTACTGATAGATCTCTAGGTTAGACATAATTGATTCTGAAAGTGAATGAGACCTGTATTTACCCAGTAAACACATGGTTTTAATGCAGTTGCTGGAACAAGCTATTTGTACCAGAGGAGCTATGAGTGTTTTAGGATTTAAATTACTAGTTTCTTCCAGCTTACAACACAGAGGGCATATTTAGCTGGACAAGACTGCACAGTTTCTGCTTTTGCTCTGCTGGTTTCAGGAATGAGCATATTGGAGTTAATTTTCCAAACTTGTCAGCCCAACTCTCACAAGCATTACATTCAATTAGGAGGAACACCAAAACCAATTTAAAACAAATGACAAAAGGAGGAATCTACAATGAATAAAGTTCCTTACTTTCCTGTGTAATGGCCATCCCACATTCTCAACTGCTGGGATTATCTCAAGAGAATAACTGTAACAATACCTTTTTCAGCTTATCTCAGGTCTACACAGTGAATCTTGATTCTCTTAGTATGTGTGTATTTTAAAATAGCTTTCCTTGTAAATCCAAATGAAATGGGAATGGTCTCTTAATGGCTTGTTTTTATGTCCTGTATTAACTTAAGTGTGACTCATTTACCCAACCTTCTGCTGCATGCAGCAGAGGAATCAAACAGTTATTATGATTGTAATTTTGGCCCATGCATCTGCCAGGTTATTCAGTGTGTCTCACGTCACATTGACTCCCCTAGCTTACACAAGTTTTTTATGCTTGCTATGTGCCAGTTTTGTCAATTTAAGTGAGGATTTTCATTTGCCCCCAATTTCACAAGTGCATCTCAACAAAAATAATTTAGATTCGGTTTTATAATAGTTATGCTCAGATATATAAAAGTGATCTCAGCATGTACAGTTTGAAAATTACTTTGGAAAGGAACTCACTCTGGAAGGATATTTGGGGCAGATGTGTCCTACTAGCCAGTTGGGTCTCTTTTGAAGTTAGTTTAAAATAAATATCAAGCCTTTTCTTTTTAATGTTAAATTATTTAGCATCTGTCTCTGGACTTGTACCTTTATCTTGTGCTGTGCAGTTAAAGTGCTCTTTTATTATTTCCTGCCACAGCTGATCCCATATCCTCTCCATCTTTGTGTTATCAGTTCTTCACATCTTCTAGCAGGTGCTGAAATTTGTTCTCTAAATGTTAATAGAAACAGCAGAAGAATTTTGAACGTTCACTAGCTAGTGTCCTCGGAAAACCACAGTTGAAAGAACCCAACAAAAAGCTCATGCCAGAAACTATTTGATCATAAACCTCTCAAGCAGAAAATTGGCAATCACTGCAGAAACAATTCCTCAGGAAAGTATTCAACTTTCAAATAACCCTGAAACACAACTCGATATCATTTGATTTCCAGTGAGCACATCTAGCAGGCCAACCCTCCACCAGAAACCCATGCAAGGTAACTGACTGCTGACTGCTGTCCCCACAGTCCCTGGAAATTTCATCCTTTAGGAAGAGAAGATACAAAAAATCCTTTTTATTATAATGACTGTAATTCCCTACATTTGCTGTCTCACACAAAAATGACGAAACCCCAGATATTCTTGGATGATTGCTATAAAAGCACAAACATTTTTGGAAAACCCTGTATGAGTATATAGAAAGTAAAATGTGTCTGTGAATTGTATAAATTCAAATCCTCCCTTACATGCTCCCCAGGTGTGTGTGTGAGGTGGGAAACACCAGAAGTGGCTGTATATGTGTGAGTACACTGGATCTGAAGTGCAAAATAGATGTGCCATTAGCTGGCACATACATGCAGCAGAAGATGAAAGGGGAAAATGGCTTGGGACCAGCCCCCTACAATTACACTCCTGGCTGAAATCAGCTCGGGGTGAAGCAGGCAGCTCTGCAGAAGCCTGCAGGTTGTTAATTGTTCTAGATCTCCTAGGTGCTATGTACAAGGAAGCAGAAATAGAGATGTTTTCATTCACTCTGGTAAATCTTCATCCACAAACACAAAAGGGCATGTTGCAATGTGAAGCTATTAAAACTTCTTTCCACACAAATACTTTAGTGTCAATGGGAAGCTCTGCAGACAAGGAGAATGAACTGTGAGCATATCATTAACTTGAGATTCTCTTTTTGCTTTGTTGAAAATATCTTTGCAAAGGTGAAAATGCAACAATCAGAAGTTTTTGGTTTCTGTACATAAGGAAAGAATGTGGGGAGGGGGTATGCTTATCCAATATGCTGAAGTTTTATAAAGAGAAAATATCAATAGGAGGTCATCATTAAATATACTTAAATATAAGATTTTGGTATGAATAAACAAAGCAGTGTATAACTGACAAAGTCCAATGTATACAGCTTTTGTTCTACCACCTCATCTCCTTCAATTTTATTTCTCTCTTTTCACCTCATTAATATCTGTTTGTCAAAAGGTGGATTTGGGGAATAAATTAAGTTGTAGGCTGTGATCACTAATTTTATACATGCCTAATTCATATGACTGACTTGCTATAAGATAATGTTTTAAAAAGTCTTAGTTTACAATTTGGAATGATAAAAAGTAGTAGCAATGGCATGAATAAAAACAAAAATAATTTTTAGTCTACCACATTTTTTAAAGAATTGACTCATGATCTTGATCAAGAAGGAAAACTAGGAAGGACTGAACAATATTCAACTGGGTTGAGTAAGATCAAGTCCCAAATATGCAAATATATCTCTTCTGCAGAAGAAATATAGTCAATGTGTGCGTTGCCTCAAGTCCTGTTCTCTGGGTAAATGAAATTCAGCAAGGCTGATCCTTCCGGATGTGTGTCGATATGTGCCTGTGCATTAGATGTCAGTGATTAAACCCTCAAAGGTATGTGTGTGTACATATTTGTATGGAAAAGGAATGAAGTGTGGCTACTGCTGGTGGCAAGTCTTTCACGTGTAGACGTCTCTGCCTCAGGTAATAACAGTAGCAGAAATGCAAGAAAGAAATCATTGAGGAGTGGGATGAAGCATTTTAATTTCAGAATGTGTAATATGCAGCCATGAGTAGTTATCAAGGAAATACCAAAGGGATTATATACCTTTTGAATTTCTGAAAACCAGACTGAAAGTTTTAATAATTAGTATTTCTCATCTCATGCACATCACAGTAAGGGATGCCTGTGTACTTTTAAGCTTCCAGCTTCCTAAAGCAAAAAAATTGAGATGTTGCACATAAGTAGATTTGTAATTGGGTATTATTGAAATGATGCCCTGATTATAGCATACAGTTTACAGACTGAAAAAACAGTAGGAGCTTTCAAATATTTTAGTAATTTTTAAAATTACAGAGAAAGTAAATAGTATTTGTGTCTACTGCGATATAAGAATGTAGGAGTTTATGATATATTCCTGCCTAACCCAAGGAATGAACTATTCATAAATCACTTGCCACCAAAATATATATATATATATATATTTTCACTCTTGGTGGGAAACCCCCAATTTGTTATAGAATTTATAGTGTCTTTTATATCTGTCATATAAAGCACAGTTTTATCAGTATTTATCAAAAAATGTGTATCTAGTGAAACCAAGACAGGAAGACCAAGAAGTTAATTTTGAGGAAACATTTTATTTCTTTCCTCATCTGCCAGTCTATTTTAATATTAAATAATAATGTACAGAACAGTTAAGCATATTTTCAACTTCTCTCTTCCAAACTATTTGTGCTTTTTGTGAGCCACTGTGGTATTATCTTAAGTTTTCAGAACTACTGTTATTGCCATTACATTACTTTCACAATAGGTATGGTAAGAGAGGGGAAGGCACTCTGACAGAGCTTGGAGACAGTTTTTCCCTGATTGTTCCTTCATCGGGAGCTTTAAACCCATAAATATTAAGCAAACATTCACTAAAAGACAATGAAATTGCATGAGATTATCACAAAATTGAGATTATTTGCTTAGGCATTGACACATTTATTATAAAGAAAAGTCCAGAATTTTCCTTCATGCAGGATGTAAGGATCTCATTTTTTGAGTGATCTGAAACACTCATTTGTGACAATACCTGAGGCAGATAAGTGAGATGGTTTAAATGAATTGCACTTGGACAGTGCTTGTATTTTTCCCCCATTGATTATAACGTCAGCTGAAGGTGCTTAGTTTAGATTCAGAGGCCAATATTCTTGACATCTCAAGTTATGAAAGATGAATCCTGGCATCTGCTGGTATTACCAGTGGTGAATTTTTGTACCATTCCTTTTAACTACCCCACATAAAATTGCTACACAGACCTCCTTTTCTCTCATATTTTATTAAGTGGGTTGACAGTGTGTGAATATTAATTTCTACTACATAATTCTACTACAAATCAAGGAACTTTGCAATGCTGAGAATGGTAATATCTGTGACTCCAAAGACAGTATCTGAAAATCAGCAATGATTATTTTATTTAAGGTCTTATAATTCAGCTATTTTCTGATTTCTCATCACTTAATAGAAGATTTAAAAAGAATGTTTAGGTCACTCCCTTCTGGCATAGTGCATTACTCATGCTGGCCCTGGATGACTTGGCCGCACCTCTTTGATGCTCAGTCACATATACTGTTCACCATTCTTACAGGTGATTTCACAGGTCTCAGGTCAGATCTGTTCTCTGTTTACTTATTGCTCAGTGAACATGAGCCTAGCTGTCCATGAGAACATTTTCTTAAACTGTCATTGTATTCAGTGGAAAGGCTGTCACTCTGGTTTTCTTTCAGAAAATCAGTATCAATCTTTTATAGCTGCCGTGGCTTGGAGACAATAATTTCCTAGATGTGATCTTGCAATCCTACCAACTAAATTTTCTTTCACTGTAAAGTCAAACAGAACTTACTAGAACATCACTGCTGGTTTCTTATTATTTCTTTAAATTCTTGTGAGATCCATGAAATAGTATGTTGTATTTCTCCTTCTGGCCTCAGATTGGAATTCTGATTGTGTCCACTAATGTGACATTGGTTCAAAACACTGAAAGTGCTGAGGTTCATTCTTGTTCCCTGTTTTTGACTGTGGCTCGACGTTTAGTTTACATTGACAAACAGAAAGGACAAGTACTGTATTTGCCTAATCATTCATTCAGGGAATCCGGGAATAGAGTAGATTTTGAATCCATTAAACCACCTTTCACCATACCCAAATTATGTTCTATGAACAATGCTACATCATCAATGGCAAGAGAACAATAAAATTATCCTAATTAAACCAAAGGTCACTCAGGGTTTGTGGCCCAAACTCTAATTAAATTTAACCTTTTTCATATTATTTTTTTTTTATTATTTATGTCCACACACATCATAAAATATTTGTTCCAAAAAAAACTAGAGCAGGATGTAATGATGAGCTTTGCAGAAAGAGGACCTGGTAGCCTGTGCTTTGCACCTGAGAACCTGAAGGTGAAGACAAAGCAGCATAAAGTGACACTGGACTGCTCTGTGCCCCTCTAGTGGACGTGTGTCTCATGGCTGCCCTGTTTCTCATAAACATTTAGTTACAGTACACACAACATCTAGAATATCTGACACAGAGCCTGTTTATTTTTGCACTCTAGCCCTGACATATACCTCTTTTAAAATTCTAATGCTTTTCAAAATTATTTTCTTAGTATAAGTAGTAGAAAGAGGATGGTCCAGAGCAAGGATGTGGGAATTTGAGCAGAGATATTATTGCAATACAGTTCTCAGAGATGCTCAATGTTTTACAGTTGCAGTTTCCACAGCATGAATGCAGCCTCTTTGCTGTCCAGTGCTCCTCACACTTTACATGGGGTGTACAGCACATTTGTATTATATGTAATGCATTTTTCCAAGTTCAGTAATTAAGAAATATTTTCATTCTTGATTTTCCTTTATAGTTCAGCCTTAGGAGGAGTAGTCATTTCATGGATTTCATTTCAAATGTGTCAGTGGAAAATGGACAAATCAAGATGTCTAGAGAGATGGTTTACACACCCATGGGGAAACTACTGTTATATTTATTTTTTGCCCAGGTTCTTGATTTATACCTTTTTCTGCCAATCCATATGAAATCCACTAATACATAGGTACTTTTTTGGGTACTGTAAACCTATTTTTGCTTGTCTTGGTCTGTTCTGAAAACATAGTGAACTTATTTTCAGCATGTTTTGATTTCATCAAAATCATAGAATATTTCAGTCAGTTTTGATGCTCTCAGAAAACACTTCTTGTGGTTTCTTCCTAAGCATCTGTTTGTGGCAAACTCAGGTGAAAGTGCACTAGCTTGTTTTTTGAGAGAAATTTCTTGTGGAGTGGTGTTTTTTTATTGGTGTTATCCTGCTGTGAGGGAACAGGTAACTTGTTCAGGCAGGCAAATTATTGAGATCTGTCCCAAAACCTTTAGCAAAGCAGAATATGCTGAAGAGTGTGAATAGAAGTAATTTAAAAGTGTTAGTTTACAGAAAGCTGCTGTTTAATTTGTGGTCTTTGAAGGCAGTGAGAATGAACGGCCTCATGACACCTGATACAGTAGGGCAGGCTGAGTACAAGGAGCCAGAAAGAGTGAAAAGCATCCACTAGAGCCCCCTGCCAAAATGTTTAGGGAGAATAACTGGTAGGTGTTACGTGGAATTTGCAGCAATGAGGCAGCAATGAATTTGAAAGACAAGGAAGGAAAATAAGTTAATTGTGGATGACGCATGATAGTTAAAAACCTTTCTCTTTTTTTACTGTTTTTGAAGTTGATGTTAGGAAACAAATTACAAATATGTCTAGTTCCTCAGGTACATACTTTACTGTACTATATTCTTGAAGAAAATCAACATTCTGACTGCTGCTACAAAGCAGATAAGTACTTATCTGTAGTTCTTAATCTGGAGTGCCAAGCAGTGAAGGGTGCTGTGCACTGGAGTGAAGTTCTCTCATTTTCTTGCAGTACCTTGGAGATAGGCATATCCATTTGGGGAATGCAAGACTGACTGTCTTTTTAAAAGACATGGGGACATTAGTAGAACACAAAGATGTATGAAGACAACAGGACAACCATATTTAGTACACTTTTTCCAGATTCTGTTTAAAAAGATATTTTACCTGGTTTCTAAATTCAACATTCTAACTCTGTCTTGGAACTTTCACATCTTTCTGATGTTTTTGTACAAACTCACACGAAAGAATAATATTAAAATATTATGTTTAATACTGGAATATTTAGGAATGCAATAACATCTTACTCTTCTGAGGTATGGTATTTTTTACATCAGAACACCACTGTGTTTGTATGGGAGTAGCATTTCAAAGCATTTCAAGCCCCTGTGGGCAAGCTACAGCAGTGCTTAAAACCATTCTGCCCAGTTTGATACAGATGGCTTCACTCTCTGCTTGCAGGAACTCTAACTTCTAGTGTCTGATTTAGCAGAGATATTCCTTCCTTCCTTCCTTCCTTCCTTCCTTCCTTCCTTCCTTCCTTCCTTCCTTCCTTCCTT
>VWYO01019696.1:68263-89244 GCA_013400275.1 Rhadina sibilatrix
ATCCATGCAAAATAATCTATTACATATGCAAATATATTTGTTTCTGCATATGAAAAGAGGCTGGGTGAACAGTAACAGAAACAAAGCTCATTTAATACAAACAATAGCAATAAATCCTGGACTGTAAAGCTTTTCACATTCACATGGATTTCTGCAGGAACATCATCTTCTTGGAATATCAATGGCTGGATGGACAAGGAGTTCAAGGCATACCTCCTTTTTACATTATTCCTTTGGCAAAAGGTAATTCATAGAATTATATTAAGCTGCTCTTGCAAGTCTTTTTATTGACCTTATCACATAAGCCACCTTAACCTCCTTATTCACTCCTCAAATATATGTTATAATTAAGAGTAAGTTTGTGAGTTTTAATGGCTTTTGGAAAACCACGGATGTTTTGGATCTAAGTGTTTTCTTCTGAATAGAGTAACAGCTGTGCAAGCAGGGATGGAGAGCTGAGTGTAGGAAGAAGGCTGACATAGCAAGACTCCTGTCAGCCAGAATAGTTGTGTTTATTCTGTGCATGTTGAAGTTTCAGTGGTGAGAACAATATATTGCCATGCTAAAAATCCAGCAAAATCTGCTTAAAATGTGCATTAATAACTTCTGGTTCTGACCACTAGATGACAATGCCATGTGTCCAACTCAGACACCAAACACCATCTCCCCCACCCCACCAAGATTTTCTGCTGCACTAAAACCAAGTAGGAAATAATGTTTAAGGGGATTATAACCTCATTTCTTATGACCCAAAAATGAATATTCTAGTAGATTCTCTACATGCAAAATTATTTTTTCCTTTTTTTTGGTGTATATGTAAATGCTCTTGGGACTGGAAGAATTAACAAAACTGCTTAAAAACTGTTGGCTTTTGAAATCTAATTGGAAGTTGCATAGTCTCTTACATTCCTCCTGATTATTTGTCTCTGATGCATCTATGACTCCAATTGGAATATGCATCAGACTCACTCAAGGGAAAAAATGAGGCAGTGACTAAATCTTGTAGAGCCTAACTGAAAGAGGATCAATAAGGTTCCAGAGAAATTAGGAAAATAAACCATTTCTCAGAAGTGAAAAGTTCTTTACCTTTTTGGAACAGTTTAAGGAAGAACATTTTGTGTGTCCAATTATTCATATGTTCTCTATTAAGTAAGTCGACAAGATTTTCAGATAAGGGAGAAAAGCAAAAAGGCAGCTGAACAGAGACTCTCTAATGGGCACAGTAAAGGGAGGAAGGCAAAGTTTACTCAAATTAAATACTGCCTGCATTAACCACATTCCAAGCTCACCAAAAGACAGCTTGCAATGTACCTTTATAAAAAACTTTTTTATTTGTTGGAATTATTTAAAAAATAATCTTAAGTAGTGCACATTGTCTAAAAGAATTGGATTTGATGGGGTATGAGATTTTAAAGGAAGAATTTAATGAAATTAGGAACAGATTAAAAAACTTAAGAATAAAAATGATGTTTGGACCACCATATCTATGTCAGAATAAATCAGTTTTAGTTTTTTTTTTATAAAAGTCTACAAACAAACTCCAAAGTAATTTCAGAGTAAACAAGTTTAATTTCTGGTATACCTCCTTAAAAAGTATGTTTCTTCTAAAATCCAAAGTTACTCCATCTTTATACATGTTCCTGCTGCATTACTGATATCTGTGTGAATATTAAATCTCCTATGGTGTTTGATCTCTAGGGGGATTATTTTACTTAGATGAGAAAGGCTTGGGCTTTATCATAATCAGTGCTGTTCTTTACTCAGGCAGGTGTGAATGCATGTAGAACAGGGAAAAGACTGTGATCTGCTATGAATATTTACCAAAACACTTGCAGCTGGAAGAGCCAGCTAAAGAAAACAGTGCTGTACCCTGCCAAATATACTTCTCATGTATTTGTCCAATGTTGAAAAAGCATTTTAGAAATACCTGGAAAGACAAAAAGAGACAGCTTGTGCAATATATTCTCTTTTCTAAAATCCCTCAGCTGCCTAATCTTATCTATAATGGGCTAGGGTCTCCTTTGAAACAATCTGATTGCTGTAAAGTCTCTTTGGTGCAAAGCACTTACTTGCCTGTATTGAGTGTGTAATGACATTGCTAATGAGAGCGTGGCACATCTTGTCCACGCATGAATGCACTGCTTCAGCCTCCCTGTGACAGCCACTGTGTCCAGAATCACGCCTGAAAGATGAAAAAATCTTGAGCATTGCAGCTGAATTTCTTGTTGACAAAGAAGCTAAAATATATTTGAAGCTATGATACAGTTCATGTTATTGTGAGGGAACTTCGTAACTCTAAAGCCAGAGGTTGACTGTTGCAATTTGTATGGGGTTTTCTAAGCATCACCACAGACCTCTCATGTCCTGGGCCAATCCAGGACTGAGAAGATATTGAGGTAAAGATGACCTACAGTTACTTTAGTACCTCTTCCTAGGTACGTTGTAGACTGTTTTCTGACCATGGGTCTTACCCCTGCTGTGAAACCATGGAGAAGAATTTCAGTAGTAGGAAAAAAGTAAAGAGAAGAAAAAAAAAAAAAAAAAAGAAACCATTTTTGAAAAAATATAGCACACATTCATCTTGTGTATAATTATTCACTTTAAGCTCCAGAACTCACTTGAGAGATAGGAGTGTGGAATTTCCTGTGCTCAGCTATGTAAACTTTCCATCTGCTCTGACAGAGAAAACAGTGGATTCTGAGCCTTTATATGTGGCAAGACCATTAGTGTATACTTCAAAAGAGAATTTCTCTTTCCTAGATCCCAGGCTGTCAAAATTCTGAGTAATTTGAGGCACTAAATCTGAGGGGACTCAATAGGATTAAATTTACATTTCAAAATCAGAAATTGAAATTTTGTGTTTGCCAGGTCGGTCTTTTTACAGCTCTTCAGATGAAGGTCCTTGGACCTGGAATATTCAAGAAAACACTATGGAATCGAGTCTTATGGTAAGAAGGCACATAACATGATCAGTAAAGCAATAAGTAATAAAGCAGGCATTTTTCTGTGGTTACACACACAAGACCAAAGAAAAATGTACCTGTCATAATCTATCAATATAATGATAGTGTATTCATTGACTGTAGAAAACAGAGCACTTTCTCTAGTACAGAGGGTTAATTGTATGAGTTATTTCTGTCAAGGTGCTTTAATAGGTACATACACATAATTTTGTACTCTTTTTGTTTTTTTTTTTCTTCTGCTGAGTAGAGAACAGAAGACATTACCTGTACTCAGAGGCTAAAAAAGGCAGATATTTTGTAAATAAGAAAGGCTTAATGACAGCTCAAACCACCCTTCTAGATTTGTGTGGGGGTCACACAAACAGAGACTATTCTTAATTTGTGTGAGGACCCCACGTAGGGTCAGCCTAATTGATTCAGTCTGAAAAACATATTTGAAGTTGTGTTAGCAGGCTCAGATTTTTTACTTACAGTTCACACAAGGGAAAGTTTGTCACTGAGCATGAGGCAGGAAACCTTACTCTCTCTCTCCCTCTCCCTCTGTGCTCAATATCCATGCTCTTTAGTTTATGGTAATGCTGTATACTGAAGTTCCTGTCATAAGCTGCCAAGCAACAATTTATTCTCTGCCCTCCCACAAGGGGATGGCTAAAAATAACCAGAATCACACACCAGATAATGGGTCAAGGGTGCCAGGATGCTCTCAGTCTGCCACTTCTCTGTGGAGGGTCCAGCAGTATTGCTGCTCCTACCACTTCATGTGCAAATCCTCTGCTTTTCATTTGCATTGCTGAGATGGCAAAGACAGTCTTTCTTAGAATTTTGTCATTCTGCAAAATCTGCAAAAAAGCTCCTACTCTCACTCTAGCAAGAGACTTGAATAATAACAAGGCACAGTAAAGTCCTTCTCCACCTTGTTTTCTATTTGCAAAACTTCAAGCCTTTACTCTGACTGTGCCAAGTGCCCTGCACAAAAGCTTAGAAGGGAAGAAATCGTACTTTATAAGGAACAAGTAATTTTAACAGTCTAAATAGACATGACTGGGCAATAGGGAGGGTTACTGCCATGCTTGCCTATTCTGTGGTGCAAAGGGATTTGTTTAATTAGTCAAGGCTGTGCCAGAATTCTGTGGAAGAGGTGGAAACTTAGCTTGGTTCATTTGAGATCTGTACTGTAATTATGGGGTCATGCTTTCAGGAGGACAAATACCAAAAATTTCCTTTGGTATTGTTTCCTCTCCAGTTTTTAATCCAAGCAATTTTGCCCACCTCTTCCCATCTCTCTTATTACAAAGTTTAATGGTCTTTTATTGGTCCTGGGTCTGCCCTGCATCTTTGGAAAATTTTCTTTTGATACACAGGATTGCTTATTTTTAGATTTCAGGATTACTTAGAGTTCATTGTCATTTTGTGTCACTGACTGAAGAGATTCATAGCATGCAGGTTATGGAATGCATCAGATAAATATAACAATCTAGTAGAATATTTGCTAGACAATAGGGAAACAATTTTTCCTACTTTCTCCAAAAGAAGGTTGAAAGATAAATAACTTGCCCTAATTTATGTACAAATAACAGCATACGTAATAACTAATTTACACTTCCTGTGTTTCCAACCACCAGTAATGACATTTAATTTATCTTCCTTTGAGGTCTAACAGGTCTGTTAAAGGATTTTCACACTTGTGAGCATATTTGGATCTCTCCAGTAACAGATCCATTGGCTTTATTTGCAGAAACACTCTTTCCATCAGGGCCATAGTGATGTTCAGACATGTCAAATCTGGAAGCTTCTTTGCTTTCCAGAATAACTCATTCCTTTCGTGGGGCAGTCCTAAAAAATTTCTAGTAGCTCAAGTGTCTTGGGTTTGTGTGGCCAGGTTTTGGTTGTGGGGATGTTAGAGGAGTGGTTTCTGAGAAGCTATGAGAAGCATATTCCATGTCCAGCTGGCTTCAGGATGGATGTGGCACTGGCCAAGGCTGAGCACATCAGAAATGATGGTGACGCCCCTAGGGTAACAAACTGAGGAAAAAAAAGCTACTGCGCAGTTGTAAGTGGGACCAGAGAAGAAAAGGGTGGGAATATGTAGGAGGAACAGCCCTGAAGACCCCCAAGGTCAGTTCAGAAGGAGGGGCAGGAAGTGTTCTAGGTGCCCAAACTTAGTTTCCCCTGCAGCCTGGGGTGCAGATCATGGTGTGTCAGGCTGTGCCCCTGCAGCCCATGGAGGTCCACAAGGGTGCAGGGATCTACCCAAAGCCCATGGAGGAGCCCAGGCTGGATCAGGTGGATGCCTGAGAGAAGGCTGTGACCCCATGGAACGCCTGTGCTGGAGCAGACTCCCAGCATCCTGACAGAGACCTGCAGACCTGTGGAGAGAGGAGCCCACATTTGAGCAGGTTTCCTGGTAGGGCTTGTAACCCCGTGGGGTCTCACACTGGAGAAACCTGTCCTTGAAGGACCATGGAAAAGTGCCCCATGTTGGAGCAGTTTGTGGAGAACCATTGCTTGTGTGATGGACTCATGTTGGAGAAGTTCATGGAGAACTGTCTCCTTAGGAGGGACCAGGCTGGAGTGGGGGAAGGACTCTTGTCCCTGAGCAGTAGCTGAAAAAATGTGTCATGAACTGACCATAATCCCCATTCCCTGTCTCCCTGTGCCACTGAGGGGGAGGAAGTAGAGCTGTGAAGGAGGGACAAGGTGAGGGGAAAGTGTTTTTAAGGTCTTATTTTACTTCTCATTATCCTGCTCTGTTTTCCTTCATAATAAATCAATTAATATCTCTAATTCAAGTCTGTTTTGCCTGTGACAGCACTTGGTGAGTGATCTCTCCTGGTCCTTATCTCAACTCGTGAACCTTTAATTATATTTTCTTTTCCCTGTCCACTTTGGAGGGAAGTGATAGAGCAGCTTTAGTGAGTGCCTGGCACTCAGCCAGAGTCAACCCCTCCCCATCCAGTTAGCCTGTTCTTGCTTTAGAAACACAACAGCTGTCTGCTCTGAAAGGAGAAATGTGACAGTAAGAAAGAATACTGAAAGGGGAGAGCCAATTTTCAAATACCTTCTATATTTTCTCCTTCCACCTCTGAGAATACACATCAAAAGCTCTCTAGAGGTTTCTCAGAAAGGACAACTGCCAGGGTGAATTGTGAGGGAATCGACTTAACTTACCATGCTGCTCCTGAAATCCTGTCTGAGGCTGTTAATTTATTCAAAGATAAACAAAATGCTCTTTTTGCCTTACATGCAGTTTTGACAGATGGCTCTTAGCATTCAGCCCAGGTGTAAAGAGACAGAGATGAATGAATCTGTTCTTTTAAATTCACACACATACTTGTGGCTTTCATCTCTACCTGAAAAGCTCCTCAGGCTGTCTATCTATTTCTTGTTCCATGTAATAGACAGATCTTCTTCTCTCCCAATACTTACTTGATTGTGCCTTTTAACAGAAGTCCCTCCCTTTGGAATATTCAATTTCCTGAGAATGAATCATATATATCATTAATATCTGATTTAAAAGTAAAATAATATTTAATTATGAATGTGCATGAGTTCTTGGCTCAATGGAAAGCTTTAAGAAAAGAAGAGAAAAAAATACCTATCCTCCCCGTCACATATGTAAAAAGAGGTTGTCTCATTTCCCATTCCAAAAAGTAATGATTAGATAAGTTACACGAATTCGAACAGTGAAAGCAAAGAAAGAGCAGGATTGAAATTATGGTGTCTTTTTTAATACAGGACTTCCCCTATCTTAAAAAACATCTTGACTGACTTTCTTGCTTAAGTCTTCAGATAATGTACAGTACAGAATATGGGAGAAGTTTCATGTCGTGCTCATATTCTGCAAATATGTTTAAGCCATAGGGAGAGCTGTATTCCTCAGCACCTTAATCTGTGTCCCATTGTTGAAAATGGCAGAGGATGGTGCCAAAGTAGCAGAGATATCTGCTACTTTGCTCTTAAATTATGTCTCAGAGTGTAGAGAATCTGGAAGTTAAAAGTATCTTTTTGGAGGGCTGTAGAAATAGAAGAACAAATAGGGCACACAGGATCTTTGAAATTAAGACAATAATGTACATGAAGCACCTAAAAACACACACACAAAAAAAATCAACTCAGCTCTACTGCGGTCAAGGTCTTGTGGTGAATACACCAGTACTCCATACCTGTTAGCCTTAGAATGTTATTTAACTTTGTGTTATAAGGCAAACCTTATTAAGTTAATGTCAAGATGTCCTTGATCATTATCAGCATCAGAGAACATTTTAGTCAGGGGTTCTGGACAAGAACTTCCCCAGGTTTCAAACCAGAAAATATATTGGCTGAGTAGAAGCTATTTTGCTGCCTGTCTGGTTTGAGCTATTTTCTATTATGTACCATTGCTATCCTTGCTTGAAGTGTTTGAAGTATTTCTTTTCTTTCTCAGGTTCTAAACTCATGGTTTGTCCAGTGGAAGCTGAAAACACCTGTCTGTGTCTCAGACGTGGAGACAGTGGTGTTTTTGAGACCAGTCCACTTGTCCCTCTTTACTAATTTAGTTTAAATGTGAATGTGTTAGAGAATTGAACTCAATCACCATCACTAGAGTGGTGTGTGATACAATATAATTTCTCTCCTGTGTTTTTAGGAAGCTTGCTAATTCAACACAAATTGGAGGGTTTCATTCAGGATTTTGTAACAGTGCCAAATGCACAGGCATGGGATTTGCTGGACTCCTGTGCCTGCACAAGCTGCTGCCATTGTAACAACGTGTTTGACAATTCAACCCTTGTCTCAACAATCCACAGTAAGTTTGTTAAGATTATTTGAGGTCAGTTAACCCAAGGGACACTAAGTGGAGATGCAGGCTATGCTGCTTGGGATATTTTCTTCTCTCCTTATTTTCCCAGCACATCTGGCAGAAACCAGTATCAATCCTGCTTCCAGTGATGGTAATAAACAAGAGAGTTCACTATCTCTAGCTGCCTTTGGCTAAGGTCTAAGGCAGGAAAGAGGGTGAATTGATTGTGTGTGAATGAAATCAGCCCATGCAGTAAGAAATCTCTGTATGCTTTTTAACCTCTCTGTTCCCAAAGGATGTTTGAACTGCATTTACAAGGATTTTTGATGACATTTTTAAATCATACATTATCACTAGAATTTGGAATAAGTTGGACTTTTTTTTTCTTTTCAGGGTAAAGTATTTAGTGAATATTTCTGCTTCTTCTGTCTGAATGCCATCGTTTGTTAATAAAAAGCACAGATAACAATTTGAAGTCTTCACACCTAAAGTGGAGTTTGCTTTTTTAGTTTAAACTTGTCCAGTGCAAGTGAGAAGTTCAAAGGAAACAGCTCCCACAGGTGAAAATAAAACTTTTGAAATAACCACTGATTCTGCTATCTGGGATGGAGAAAAGATCTTACAGGCTCTGCTCCAGATGTGCACTTCATGTGCACCTTCATGTGCACTATATTTCTCCCTGCAGGAAGCGGGGAAGAGTCAGAGGCAAACAGCATCTGACAGAGGAGGATGAAAAAGCCAATCTCAAAAGTTGCTGCTTGGTGTGAGGCTGCTTTAATGTTGCAGTTGGCTTAAGAAATGCCAAGTTCTTTGATATGTAGAAGGTTTGGTGTTAGAGACAAAATATAGTAAGAGGTAGTGTTCTGTTTAAAATTCCATCTGTGGCGTTTTGATTCTCTGCCTTGTATGTTGTCTTCTAATCAGCCTATCTGTAAGAATAGTGAGTTCATCTCTACTTTGGTGTAAATATAAAACTCAGAAATGAGTGATCATTCTTTACTTTGATAAAACCTGTGAAAAAGCACTGAAATATTGCATAGTGTAAACAGAATAAACACCTGAATGCGCTTTCTCAAATAAATGTTTGGAAAAAGGCAACATTATCCTTGCAAATATCCTGCCTGGAATTTCTCTTTTCTGAAAACTTTGCAAACTTTTTCCTCACAGGTTTTCTCTCTGTTCTCTATACTTGCCCATTGCATGGAGTCAGAGTTCAAGTGTGTACTCCCTGCTTTGAAATGTTCTTCTGTGCTGAAATGCAAAGGCAAACAGAAAAAGTTTTGATATTCTATGAACTGGTCCAGTTATGGCTGGAGTTATCTGATGCCTTACTGAAGAGTCTGTATTATTAATGAAGTAGCTGGAAACCTTTCTGTGAAGGGGAGGAGGATGACAGGAGAGATTCTGATTATGCTTCTACTCTCTCTTTTTCAAGGCATTTCCTGAGGATGACATTTCGTAAGGTTGCACTGCCTGAGAATAATATTTCAGCTAGATGGAGAGTGGAGCGAAATGTTTCACTTCTGTGTGTTGTGTATGTGCCTCAGAGGGACATGTTAGATCAAACACAGGGCCATCCTGCTATGCAAATCTGTCCATGAAATTTCCAGATAAGAGCTGGCTCCTATCCTACCAGCTCAGAGCGTGGCAGAATAAGTTTTTGTCTGATTCCAAACCACAGTGTAGGCATATCCATTCTTCTGAATTTGTGCTTACGGTCTTTGGCATGGGAAGGTGGTTTCAAGCCTGCATGCAAGCTCTGAAAGGCAGGAGCTGAATGTACTCTGAGTGGCCTTTTCAAAGCTCTCCCACATCTCAACTGACTTCTTAACACTGGTGGTTTCGGCTTCTGGGCTGTGAGGTAAGGGCAGGACGCCAGCTAGCAAAAAATATAGGATGGATATTTAAAAGGTTAAATTAGTCCTGTGTCCTCCTAACTATCTTTAATAAATGCTGATAGGCAAAATAATTTTGATTTCTTGTACTGCTGCTGCAGACAGCTGGAAAAAGAAGAATCTTTTAATGAATATGCACAATTGTAATAAGAACAGAAAATGGTACATATACTTAAATTTTTTTTCTCATAATTTGAAGACTATTCTTGTGGTCCTCCTGGTGTGATATACATGAGCTGTAAAGAAGAATTTGCATAGCTTTTGATCTTACAAAAGACTTCTATTTTATGGGTCTGGTATAATTTGATGCTTCAGTGGTTTTGACTTATAAATGGTATTTGCAAATCTTTTTCATTCTTTTGGAGCTGAATTTTATGGAGAAATAATAAGTAGGTGACATTTTTGTAAGTGGAAAGAATTGGCCTATCTCTGCTGCCTAGATACATTTTCATCTGGCCTGGAAGGTAGTCCCTGGTATGTTCCTCCTCTGAACTAAGTTGTCTTCTTTTTTCAAACAGAAAAGTAAATACATCTTTAGACTGAAGAATAAAATATTGTGGCCTATCCAAGACAAAGTAGTTTCCCTCAGAAAAATTGTAATTTTTTTCTATTATGCCTTAGTGAGTCATCAGAGATTTAACTGCTCTTGGCAAATATTTGAAGTGATTTAGGTACCTCTAAGGTTTTGATCATCTATAGAGAGAATGGTTTGATACAAGCTAGATTAAATACATAATGGTAAAGTCTCCCTAAGAAAACAACTTTCAGCATCAAAGCTATACATAATATCATAGAGAAGAGCCAGAGATGACAAACTCCTTCCGGCATACTGACATTTAAAAAGCAGACATAATATTCAGTATGATTTTCAATTACTGGGCTGCAACAAACACTACAGTCTGGGAGGATTTATTTGCAAAATGCTCTTAAGCAATTTGTAAGATCATCACAAGATTTAGTGAAGGTCTGCAGCAGCATAAGGCACTCTTGCAACTGGTTATCTACAGTAACAAACACAGCACAGCTACTGTAGAGCTACAGTAACAAACACAGATAGGCAAGGAGCAAGTAAAGAGAGCAGAAGGCTCACAGTGTGAGCTCAAGAGAGCGAACCAGGCGGGAGATTGACCCAATCACTAAAAATTACTGTTTTACTTTTACTGTGAATTATTCTTGATAGTTTTGATAGAAATAAATGTAATACTTCTGATAATAGAACAAACTAAGAGGTGACTTCAGCTAATTTTACTGTTTAAGAGTGAACCTAGTAGGAGCTTTATGAGACCCTAGGTACAGATCTGGGACAAACAGCAGACATCTTTTAAAAGCCAGCTTGTGCATTACAGAAAGACTAGCCTTGGGTATAATAGAGCATTTGTTAGAACCCAGGTGGAGACAATGATGAAATTGGCAGATGAAATGATAAATGCACCCAAGAACTGAAATACAAACCTGGTTAACTAACATCTGCCAAAACTGGGGATTTCTGTATTACAGCTCAGTTCTAGTTTAAGAGTGTGTGGTGGTTTCACCCCAGCCAGCAACCAAACCTGATGCAGCTGCTCACCCACTGGAGAACTCATGGGTTGAGATAAAAACAGTTTATTAGGGAAAGCAAAAGCCATGCATACAAGTAAAGAAAAACAAGAAATTGATTCACTGCTTCCTATGGGCAAGCTGGTGTTTGGCCACCCCCAGGAGAGCAGGGCCCCATCAAATCTAGTGGTTACTTTAGAGAATACCATCACTCCAAACATTGCCACCTTCCTACTTCTTCCCCCTATATTGAGCATGATGTAATATGGTCTGGAATGTCCCTGTGGTCAGTTTGGGTCATCTGTCTTGCCTGTGTTTGCTCCCAACCTCTCATATACCTCCAACTTCCCTCGCCAGTGTGGCAGTACAAAAAACAGAAAAGGCCTTGGCTCTGTGTAAGCCCTGCTCAACAATAAAAATATCTCTACATTATCAACTCTGTGTTCAGCACAAATCTAAACACAGCCTCATACCAGACACTGGAAAGAGAATTAACTCTTTGTCAGCCAAAACCAGCACAGAGTGGTTTCAGCAACAAAACAATACTGACAGCAGAGTGTTTGAGAACTTACAGTGGTGAAGCCACTTTGCTTCTTTCTGTAAGTGCAGCATCAGTGTTAACAGGAAGATGGATTTCAAGACATACCTGTCTTGTGTACAAGCCGGCAACTGGGAAGCTGCAATTCAGCTTCAACTCTCTGAAGATTTCTTTTTGCAATCCTATGTTAATGAAAGGGAAATAGCTTGTGTCAGAATTTTCTAAGAATGTCAAAAAGGTTGTCATTAGGGGAGAGGTGTGGAAATTAGGCAAGGGCGACGATTCTGCATAAGAAAAGCTCCATTAAGTTTTATTTTATTATTTTGAATGAGCGATACTTGGTATATAGAGCCTGTTAACAATGACCAATTCTGTCTGTGGTATGGCAGTCTGGACTTTGGTGCATGGTCCCAGGCTTTGAGAAATGCAGCATCTTATAAGTTTGAAATCTAAATAAAAATAAATGCTATGTTTATGACAAAGAAATCTGGAAAAGTCTTTTCTTACTTTCTAAAGAGTCTGCACCTGGGCTGGGGGTGCTAAGTCCCTGAGGCTGGCTGGAGCTGTGTTTGACTGACTGCTCAAGGCAGAGAACTTGCAGCTGATGGAATTTTACTGCAGAGAAATCTTGTGAGAAGCAGGGCCGGAAGAGCAAAAAGTCCTTCTTTCCCCTCTGCCCCTGTTCTAACCAAGAATGTTTAGGAGCATCTGACAGACTCTAAAGTGTGACTCAGGCTGGCTTAGTTGGTGCTTGCAGCAGAAAACCATGAAGAGCCAGAGAGCTGAAAATGCTAGACACAGAGACTCGGGTGGCTTTTTAACTGCTGTTATTGAACCTGGACTAATGGGCAGCTTTTAAGTAACTCAGATATTTGTAAGGGAGGAGCAGTACATTTAGTTGTGATAAGGGAGTGAGGGAAATGGGATTCAACCTGGCTTAGTTAAATGTTTTGGACTCTGCAGATATGAACAAGGCTTAAATGATATTTCAAAAATCTTTTGTATGTTGTTGATTGTGTCAGATTCTCAGGCCAGCTATAAGTACTGCAACCGGGTCAATTCGAGCAGGGGATTGTTTGTTTCAATTACTAAAAATAAGAAAAATAGCCCTGGCTCAAAAACACATCTCATTTTTTTCCCATTTGAAGCTCTATATCTGAACTGAGATTCACATAATATGGAAACAGAAATGGGACAATGAGGGATAGAATATCCTCAGCCATGTTTATTTTTCCTCATACCATATCTTGTATGTTTCTCCAATGCATACAGTTTAAACTGCTTATCTTTGGGCAGTGAGGATAAGTCCTAAATAACCATTACAGAAGCAATTTCTAAGAGAACCTAGGCAGCCTATATGATGTGCATTTTACTTCCTATTACAAAGATGATCTTTTTGTCATGACTGTACTAATACTCACAACATCCAAACGCCTGTAAATTACTTTCACTCATCAATGTGAGACACACATCTATATCTTGAAATGGCACTGTTCTGGCTCCTAATTATCTGGAAGCACAAACTGGGTATCCAGGTATCACACACCTCTGCTTAGAGCAGCCATCAGTGCAGCCAGAACTGTAGAATAGTTTACGTAAAGAACAAATACATTAAATTGCAAGTGCTTCTTTCCCTAGATGAAACAAAAGCATTTCATGTAACCCAGAGCAGTGTTTATAAATGAATAGGAATTGAATATATGTGTAGTGTTGAAGAGATCTCTGAGGTTAACAGGGATGAGGGCAGGAATTTTAATCATTTAATGGCTCCCCTTTGCTGGTAGTGGTGGTTGCCTCCTTTATTTCAGATAAATAATTTAAAATGTGGTAGCCTGATGCTAAAGCAAGTACTCATTTTTAATTGAAATGTTGCTTTTAGCAGAGACACAGAATATTCTGTGCCTAAAGTCGTAATTCAGTTTTTGCCCAAGAAATTCTTCACTGCAACTGCAACAGCTGCTTTCAGATATACAAAAAAATCCACCTCCAAGCCTTACTTGACATTAAAAGTTATGCATTTTCTTCCTTAATATTCTATGGGTGTTCAAAACCACCAAAATAATATGCAAATAAAAGCCACATTGCATCAAATCCCTAATGGATCCAAAAGAGGTCTTAATGCACTAAAAAGATACTTTGAAGGAAGTAAACCAAGGATTGTATAAAAATTCACTTAGGTTTGGAAACAATCTACAGTAGACCAAGAGAGACTTTTGGGACAGAGACACAGAACCTCAGATGGCAAAGGCAATCAAGGATAAAGACAAAAATCAGCAAATTAAGAATAAAGGAGAAATAATCTGTATGTTCGTTGAATCCTCAGGTAGAACAGTTGGTGTCCAGGATATTACTTGTGGATATTACTTGTGCAGCTATGGGGAGAAACAGTGGAGGATCATTGCCTTCCACTTTTCTCCTAAGTGTCATTCAGCTTTTAAGTTAGGAGCATTTGTTGTGCTGTGCTTTGTTTTGGACAGGTGATGGGCAAATCTGTACTGAGGTGTACTGGTGTTCAAGGCTCATCACTCCAACACCCCCTTTTCCCACAGGATGCCGTCTTTTACAGCACCTTCTAGCCAGCTCCACTGGACCTACAGCTCTTTGTCACATGTGACTGCAACGGTACCATGGTAGTAGTGACCACCAAAAATCATGTGCATTTAGACCTGCCAACTTGACCTTGTTTACCTGTTCATTCATCTCCTGTGAGATGTAAGCTATCGGCTTGAAGGCGTAGTTTATGAGTAAAATCTCTCATAGGTCTTTGAGGAGGTGGGAAATGAAGCTGAATTATAACTTTTTATTGTTCCCCTCCTGCCTTTCTGTTCACTACAAACACTGTGTCCCCTTAAGAGCTAGGACAAAGCTCTCTGGCCTTGGGAAGGGCAGCCACTAAGGCTGCCTTTCCAGCTCCCTCCTCCTGAAGGAAGGGGGTATGAAAACTACAGGAGTTCATGGTACAGTGGAAAGCACAGAAGTATTTGACGTAATCAAGGATGAAAAATTCCTTAATAATCCTTGGGGGCTCAGTGCTCCTTGTGCAGATAAGCCAGTTGTATTGAGGTGTCTGAGTGGACCTGAGTGCAGATAAAGACCATAGCCTCAATTAGCAAAGAAAGACTGAGGTGCTTAGTGTCAGCAAGAAGCTCATACTGACAGTGTGACAGGGTACAAACACCAAATGACACCCTGAGATCCACAGCTGTGCAGGTTGCAAATTTAGTTTCATTTGTTGACCAAAATGACACAGAGATCACACTAGATTGGATGTTGCCTTCCACTCTCACACCGAAAGTTGTAAACAAGATCCATCCCATTTCTATGCTCATGTTATATCCGTGCAGCATCTGACCATCCTCTGCTTAAGAACTTTTTCTCCCTTACTCACCCATGGAATGGGTTCTTAATATTTCACTATTCTCCTTTTATATTTGAGATTATTGAAGTTGATAGATATTTCATAGCAAAGAGCTCCTTTCACGCTCACATTGTTTAGCATTTCAGCAAAATCTTTACACAAGCTGAGAAACGCTTCAGAAAGACTCACAATGAATACCAAAGATGATTTATTTTCACTCATGGATGTTGCTTCAATAGATAGCAAAGTAAATTTTGCTTTGTAATACATGTTTCAGTTACCCTTTCCCCTAAGAGACAGTCCAGAGGAAAACACTTCATTTACAATAGGAAACAAAAAAGTTATGTTTGGTCCTTTAAGTGGAATTAATTTCTGTTGATTGAGTAATGTGTATGTAGTGTTTAACTTATCTGTTGTGTCTGTTTCCGTCCTCGGAAACTTTTAATTCTTCCTTGTCTTTCTGACCCAGCCTAATCTGTCTGTGAATACACAGCTAGAAATTCAGAGTGTGGTCACAGAAGGTTTTAATAAGTATTATGCTAATGGCACATCTGCAACAAGAGGTGGGTGCTTTCAGCCTTTCAGCAAATGAAACCTCTACAACCATACAGGAAATTATAGGCCACATTTGCAAGGTGGGTGCATGCTTGTTTTTGAAAAACACTTTTAGCTTTCCCTTACTTTACAGGCATATTTGACATATGTACAAAAGACTCGAATACTCCAGTCAGGAAGATCAAAACATTCTGTAGGACTGACTGTTTCTTGGCAACAGGATGAAACATCCTACAAGTGTGGCATGCTGCTGTGAGGTGTTCCACCCTGTGCAGAGTGGCCTCTGTAATTGGGAGTGGTTGTGAAAAGACCTGCACAATCAGAGTGGTGTTATCTTTCCTGCATGTAGTTTAGAGACTGGCCCCAGAGAAAGGATCTACCTGGAGTGAGGGGAAGCAAGGCCTAAGCCTTTCCTTTGGATTCAGAGGGAAAAATGCTTGAGTTTTAATCTCATACTCCCCAAGAGTTTTATGTGGGGTTTTTTGAATTTTCTACTCGAGCTTAAAGCATCAAGGATATTTTGACATTTTCCTTTTTTAAAAAATTGTGGTGTGTAACTGCTTGTCAGACAGTCTTTCTGAAAGGAAAAAACGGAAAGGTTGTTCTCTGTTTATTTTTCCCAGAGGCTGTTAGTGTTGTATGTTTTTGTTCAGGATTTGCCTTCTAGCTCTCTGCAAAGATATCTCCCCATCTTTTCTCTGCTTCCCGACTAGAAGGAACATGCAAGATGGATCCCACGTCAGACAAACTGACCCAAAACAAAGTATTTTGCTTTATTTTTGTACCAGTCTTATTTGTGTGTTTGTTATTTTTTTTCTTCCTTTCTCTCTCCTCCCTTTCCAGGTGGTCCTGGATACATCCATAAATTGACCCAAACTCCTTCATCAGTGCTTTTTTCTGGCTCTGTGGGTTCCTGTTTCATGCCAATGACACTTGGTGGAGCCTGGCTGCCAGACCAGGTGGTTTATAGCTGCCCTGCTGCCAGTGCTGCCAGCACTGCTGCCTGTAGGAGTGCACTCCCAGCACAGCCTCTCCATGCCCTGCTGTGCAGGCAAATGTGTAGCTCTGCTTTTGGAGTAGCAGAATTAGAAACTGAGTGGACTGAAGTAGAAAATGTTTGCATACAGCTCTGGCAATCAATGATTCCATTCAGTCAATTTTATTGCCATGACACTTATAAATACAAGCAGTTTCCATTCTTCTTTTTCTGCTCTGTTAGCAAGCAGCAGTTTGAGAGGGCTGGTCTGTGCTTGTAACATCAACTCAGTAGTATTTTCTAGTATATGGGCAGAAATCAAAAAAATGTGGGTTAATATATTGAACATACAGATAAACTGATTGGTCTGGTGCTCCTGGAACAGAAATCTAAGTTTTCCTCTAAGATTATGAATGGCTGTGAAAGAGTGTTATGGCTTGCTGCTTCCGTTGTCACTGATTGGAGTACAGTGCAAGGGGAGCAAGGAACAAACTGATCTTGTGTCCAAATATCCTTGCCTTGTTCATGTTCCCAAAGTTATTTAGGGAATGTATGATTTTAAAAATGTATTAATATGGCAAGTGGTGAATATGAGTCTGAATGCCTAATTCATCAGCCTTCTCCATTTGCTTAACCATTCCGTTGAGGACAGCATTGGGTGCTCAGGACAAGCAGGCATCTAAAGAGTGTACCAGGTTAGAAAAGTCAGACTTCTAGTCTCCAGGAGTCTGAAACAGACAAGGATGCGGAATAACTTCTGTTTCTGCTCTACAGAGGTGTTGAAGCAGCTGTTTCTCTGTGTAGCTACATGCAAGATTTGTTTTTCTGCATTCAGAGCTGCTCTTCTGACACTTGAATTTCCATACAGATCAGGTTATCCAGCTTCTCTAAGAGTATTCATGTACTTGGGTATATACTTAACTTTAAATGAGGCAAAGATAGCAGAAGCAGGCACCACTCACAGTGTCCTGTTTTGACTTTCTTTTTCCGTCTTCTGACCTTTACCTCTTTCAAAAGCTTGTGAAAATGTCAGAGACAGGCAGGTCCTTCTCACAGCAGGTAACCTCTCAGACTTGGAACAGAATTCTTAACCCAGTTCTTGTTTTTCTAAATACAGACTATTTAAGGGCTCATTTCACAGCAAGGTGTGCGGAAAACAGAGCTCTTCCTTTTTTGTTCATTGGTGACTGCACTTGATTTCATGTTTCTTCAGACCCTTTTGTGCTATCCTGATTACTCGGTTTTGCTCTCAGAAGTTCTCCTATATTTTTCCCCTCTCTAGCTCCAGATGCTTTGATAAGATAGGATCAGAGTTGCTCAAGTGGATCATGGGACAAATATTGCAAAAAGAAGAGCTGCTCAGCCTGGGGTTTGACCTTGCATCCTCTGATCTGTCACCCTGCCTGTACCATTTGTAACCCACGGATAACTGAGTGTTTGGGAGTCACAATGAAGAATCTCTGTTCTGTATTTGCCAGGCTCTTCTGGATGTTGTAAGGTCCAGCAGTGTTAAAAAGTAGGCACTAGTTCTGGGGGCAGAACTCATGAGTTTTATTTGGGAATGAAATAGAATAGATGCTCTTATGGAACAAGTAAATCTCAGTATTAGGCACTCCAACATGCTGAATTCAATGATAACTGCACTGAAATATTAAGTGGAGGAGCATGTTTGCCACTTTAGCCTCCTATGTAACTTTACAAAAATGGAATAAGTAAATAAAACAACTTCTTACCCCTAGTCTCCTATACAGTCCATGTTTAAGGCACTCACAGAATCAGCAGGAAACTGAGATTTCTATACTTTCCATGAAAAACAAAACAAAACAAAAAAAGAAAAACAAACAAACAAAAAACCCCACACAACCTGCCCCCCCCCCACCAAACCAAACCAAACCAAACCAAACCAAACCAAACCAAAAAAACCCTTATGTTGAGAAAGTCTCCACAGCTAAACTTAATTTGTAAAACAGCTGTAATATCATCTAGCTTCAAGGAGCAGCAGTAAGCTGCCCTAAGCAGCTCATGAAGCTCATGAGCTGCTCATGAAGCTGCTCTATCTTCATGAGTAGCAGTAAGTGCCTGGGCCAGACAGCAGACACAGAGCAAAAGGTCTCTGATTCTGCTCAGTCACATGCTGCAGCTCCTGGTGTAGGGAGTACCCAATCCAAGGGTAGTAATTTCTATTTAATAGTCCTTAACTTCTCTTCTCTACATCTAATTACATTTTGACTCTATTTAGAATTCGGCTCTCCACAGCCTCCTACATCCACATGGTTCTATAACTTAAGTAAGGTCAGTTTTGCACCTGTAGTTACAGAATGGTTTGAGTTGAAAGGGACCTTAAAGATCACCTTGTTCCAACCCCCTACCATGGACAGTCTGGTAATTTAATTTGATATCCCTTTGTTCTGACATTATGAGAATCTGACTAATACTTTTTTCCTCCATCATTATGTCTCCTATATTCCCAGCTATGATTCTTTCTTTCACCTTAAAAATCCTAATTAATTTAATCTCTCATCATGCCATACCTTTGATCAGATTTTTCACATTTTTTCTCTATTTATGTTGCATCTCTTTTGAAACAGGAGACCAGAATTCTGTATAGGAATCAAGACACAAAGATGCCCTTAATAAACACAGTAAGATTTAAGAGTTACATTGCCATCTCTTTCTGTCTAGTAATTTCAATAGTTCCATTATGCCTGAAAAGGGGATCCTAGAAATGTAACATGATTTTAGCATAAATCAGAACCAGCCTATTTGTAAGCAGGATAGTTAAAGACTGAAATGTCTCTTCTGTTTTCAAACAGATGAAATATGTAGTGAGAAGTGTCTTTGGAACCTTTTGGCTGCTTCAGGAAAATCTCCTTTCTGCATAAGGCTGGAGTGATTTTCTTGAGCATGAAGAAAATAATTTTCTGCTTTTTTTGCTGTTATGCATCAGCTCTAATTACTGGTGCCATATTGTAAACTAAAAATCTTATTCAAAATGTAGTCAGTGTATGACATCTCACTAAACTTTGAAGCTAAACTAATGAGGGAGCTCCAGAAAAACATTATGTATAGTGTAATAATAGTTCAAAGAGAATTCTATTAAGAACAGTACTTACAAATACACTCCTTCCTCTTAATAATTGCTTTAGAATAAAAAATTCACACCTTTGTAAATGTGTTATTAAATTAAAATTTAAACCTTCAGCTTCATCTGCAAGGGAACGTTAATTAAGGGGAAAAATAAAACAAATTTAGAGAGGGTCTTTATAATTTCCTGATTTTTACACTGTCTCTCTTCATTCCTCTTCTCAGCCTGAGATTTCTTGAAGAAAATGAGGCTATGTGCACATCTTCCATTTAGAAGCATGTCATTAAGTGAGGATTAAACTTTAAACCTTCTGGCAGCCCACTGAAATGACTAGCCTTAAAGGAAAAAACACCCAGAAGGTCTCATCAAATATTTGATCCTAAACAATCTGATACCAGATACTGTTCTCATGAGGAAAAAAAATCAAGAGTGTTCTAAGTAGATAAACATCATTTACCTACTCCCAGTGGCAATTGAGCAGTGATGGTCAGGATGTGCACAGCACAGGACATGGCTCTGCTGGCTGTTGCCTGAGAGGCTCATTCATCAGTGCCATTCACCACTGCACATGGTCACAGACTAAAGGGAGTGTCACAGCTGTCAAACTCTGCCTTCTGCTACAAACAATTCAGCCACGTTCATGCCCAGATACGACACCTTTATTTCATTGTGAAAATGATGTTCTGGCTGCAGAGCTTGGCTTTGAAAAGAAAGGAAGTGAACAGTTTTCAGTTTAACTTCCATCCTGAAGGTAGGGTGCACTCCATTTCATCTGATTTTGTAATCTACAGTGTAGAAATTTACCTCAGAGTTGGTGACCCCAGGCTCCCTTTAAGGTACGATGAAGGGCTGTAGACACTTTTAAGCTGTCATTCATCCAGTCTATTTTAGCCACCACCTTCAGTGACAGATGAATTATAGCCCTGATCTACCTATTTTTCTCAATTGGCAGTAAAGGGAGACTGGAGTAAAAAGCTCAGATGTAGATTTCTTATGCATGCATCTGACTCTGCAGGGTCCTAATTGAACTACCTAAGGCTTTTTTCTACAAAGAGAACTGGCTAAAATATTTTGTGACAATGATGTCCACCTAATTTCACAAACCTGTTTCTGTTAAAGGAAGTAGCTTTTTTATTATTTGAGATTGAAAGTAAGCCTCTTGAGGTATTTTTGTACACTTATTTGCAGTCTAAAGGATGTGGTTGCATATGTAAACAAAGAAGTTTTTTCAAGAAAAACCTTACAGTGAGCTCTCTTCTCTCTTGTGCCTTTTTTTTTTTTTTTTTTTTTTAAGGTTT